>VZTT01055362.1:0-14616 GCA_013400855.1 Buphagus erythrorhynchus
CCCCCGTGCTAGGATCATGCTCCCTCATGGCGTCCCAAATGTCCCTTTGCCAAGAGAGTGGCAAGGGACAGGATTCAACAGCCTGTCAAAAAGAAACCAGTGGGGTCTGCCCAAAGGGAGAAGGGAAGGATGATGTGTCTGTTGGGGTGGATGGGATATCTGGAGAAGGCAGAGGACAGCCACATCCTCACCAGCTCTACTGGGCACTGGCAACTGGCTGCTGAGCTCTAGCTGTGGGGCCTGGGGTCTGAGTTCTGACCCTGCCCTAGCCACAGGAGCCAAGGTCCTGGATTACCCTATGAGGAACAGGATGAAACCCACCTCTGGATGAGCTCTTGGTTGATTAGGCTGCTGTACCCTGGGTGGGACAGAGATGGAGCATCTGGCTGTGGAGGATGTGACACAAGGCACACAGGAAGGTTGCACAGGGGTGGGTACTGGCTTCTTGTAGCCCAGGGGACATATTGACATATTTTTGTATTATTTTAAAACACGCCCTGAAGTTCAACACAAACCACTGTCACAGGCCTGAAGCTGAAAGGCAAGACAGGGCTCATGGTGTATCCTGTGTGCATGTGGATCTAATTATCGGGGAGGCATTAACAAAATAATCTTTGCCAAGGCTTATAGAACACCCAAGACATCATCTGAGAGAGCTATCTGACATTTTTAGAGTGTTAAGGCTATGGACTTTTCATTTTTTTTTTAGGGCTAAACATGTGGAATGCATACAATATATTTCTCCATCCTAATTAGCATTTTCATTGGCTAAACTGTGCCTGGCCCTAATAGTTCTAAGAGACCCACTGATTCCACACTCCAGGAGGGCCCCAAGGAAAACAGATACACAAAGACAATGCAATTATGCAGGATTTTAAGCAGCTTCCACTTAACCAGTGAGTGGTGTAATACTAGTCTAAAAGCTTCAACTAGCCTTTGAAGTAGAATTTGACTGCTGAAAAAGAGAGACAGAGAGAGGAAGAGGGAGAAGAAAAAGCCCAGAACAGACTGTACAGACTGGAACTGCATTAAAAACTGCTGATCAGACATTAGTTGAGTGCCATGATTTGAACTGGAGGAGAGCTGAAGGAGAGCTGAGCTTTTCTCTGTTTGAAAGCTGTTTCCTTCCCAGATGCAAACTCAAAGATCACCTATCTGCTTGGTATTTAATTTGCAATATTAATGTGCCAAGCTGCTCCCACACAGAGTAAATCAAGGAGCAAGGAGCCGAAGATAACTGCCAGTCCATATGGGCAGTGACCTGCTTCATTTATTACCCAAGGAAATGTGTCCATTTTGCAAATAGAAATGGCATTTTCCTTGCTTGGTGGCACTAAGCATCTTATTACAGCCAGATTGTCAGGGTCAGAGGCCTACTGACAGCTCAGGATGAAAGTTCCCAGTGCCCCATGGCTCTAACTCAGGGAAAGCCAGACTGATGCAGATGTGGGCACTCATATCTCTTTAAAGAACAGAATATACTGCAGTGATGCCAGAAGTTCTTAGGTGCTATTTATCTGTGAAACAATGTGTCTGAAAGGCAAAAGAAAATAATTTTGACATGCTGCCCATGCCAAATGTGAAGTGGTTTGCTGCCTTCTGGAAGCAAGCAGAGGAATCCTGAGGAGGTGTACCTTCCCAGGCCTGCTGAGATGCAGCTGGGCTGTCAAATCCAGCCTTTGCCTCTGTTAAGACAGGCCAGAAGCTCAAGAAATGAAAAGAGGGAGATACCTGTTCCATCAGCCACAGCAGCACTTCCTCACTCTAGCAGCTGTTGAACAGCTAATCAAAAAAAGCAAGTACAGACTGGTCTAACACTTGAAATACACTGTTACCTTCATGTGTCACTGTCATCCATCCTCACATGCTCCAGTGCCTGCAATCTTATTTTCATGTAAGGCACTGGAAAAATTATTGCCTGTGAAGCTGGGCAGGGTATCATGTGATGAGGTAGCCCTATAGGGCAGCCTTTCTTGGGCCAGAAGCCTTGCACTGGATTTCAAAATACTCAGGACTGAGATTTTTGGGCTCTGCTCTGTCTGAACTTGTCTGGATTTGCCTGCAGTTTTGTTTTACTTTGTTTTGCTTCATTTAGATGTGGCAGTAAGTTCTTGAAGTGACCGTGTGTGCAAAGTTAGCTGGTTTTACTTTTGCACATCTTTGCGTGCTATGGCCATAGTTTTACAGAGACTGTACTTATTCTAGGCAGAATAAGCTATTTTCAATCAATACAATAATGCAGTGTAAGGGTGGACAAGTCAGCCACAACATCTATGGAGAAGTGGACAGACAGGATACAGCACAGAAGAGCACAGGCATGGGATGGCAGAGATGTGGCACAGGCAGGCACTGGTGATCCCACAGCTATAAATTTCTCTCCCTTCAATAAAATTCAAGTAGAGTTAGTTCAATGAAGTGTGGAACTGGACAAATGTGGTTTTACAGTAAAATGTGAAAAAAAACAATACTAAACATATGTAAAAGGCACTACATATAGTAAATTCCAGAGCAACATGGAGCTGCAGACCAGTGCAGAAAGATGTGAAAAAAGCTAGTTAGAAAACTTACGAAAATTACTCCAAGTGGATCCTAGATCAATAAAGGAAACACTAACCTGAACATCATCCTGAACATCATGATCCTCCTTGCAAAACATTCTGGATGTCCCTGACTTGCTGCAATGCCCCAGCCCTACCAGACTGAGACCATCCACCTCAGGGCATGGAGGAGCAGCCTGACACCAGGAAAAGGGGTAGAAACCAGGTGTGTGTGAAAGAATTTTAGCTGCACTGTTGTTCCTTCTTTGTAACAATTAGATCTAGACTAGTAGTGATTTTCAAATTACTGTTCAGGTTTCCAATAGTACATGGTGAGTTTTTCCTTCACCTGCAAACAAGATTTTTAACATAAGAATTTCTGGAATTAATTAAGTGTGGTAACATTAAAATGATAGAGAGGCCATGGATAGGGAAGGATCTACTGATCTCTGACCTTCTGTGGGCTTTCTCTGGCTGTCAAAATTCCCATGACTGAGATGTGCTATGGGGTGACTTCTGGAGGTCAGATCAGGCATGGCTGGGAGCTGCACAGCACAGCATGTTCCTGGGTGGGGAAGAGCTATTTCAGCTGAGAGTGGCAAGCTTTCATCCACCATGAGGAAATCACTGCCTTTCCCAGGAAAGGGAACATGAATTTCCTCAGATCCCACAGAGGAAACAAAAATCCTGGGATAGATAAACTGCAACAGACATTATTAGTGTTAAAATACTGAAGACCAGGCCATAAAATGCTATAGCCAAATTGATTTGGAAGGGATAACTAAGCTGAGAGGGAGGCCAGCAGAGGAGGGTATGTGTACAATTTGTAGCTTGATCCAGGCTGCAGTGATATGAAGACCCTAGCTGTCAAACCCTTTGCAGATGCATAGAAAACATTTAGTATGATTTAACAGGACTTTTTGAATCAAGTGATCTTGAAGTTTGTTTTTCACAAGACCTTTACTGATTGTGTTTTCTTTATGGACCTTCCTGTGTCAAATTGTGGGCAAAACTCAGCAGGATGCAATTTCTTCTTCATGTTCTCTGGGAAATGAAAACCACTGCAGTTCTGTGGGGCTAATCTAATATTAGCAGGTCTAATATTATCTAGTCTATAACAGTCTTTAATCAAGTCCCATTTTTTCCCCCCCTATAAATAAGGAAAGAGGTATTTGCAGTTTTTGAGTTAAGGCACTTAGGAAACAGCAAGTGCAAAAACCCAGAGTCTTGGGAGATCTGGGGGCCAATTATCATGCAAACTGCATTGCATAGAGCATGGACTACAAATTCTGTAATCACAGCTTTTATGAACTACAGGAGCTGCAGTGTGCTTTTAAAACCTAGTTTTTGGATAGACATACCTGGATGCCAGATCCAAGTTAGCCTAACCAGCACAGTGGTATTAAACAAAACCAGCTTCAATAGAAGCACAAGTCTGGGCAACTCTTCAAATGTGCAAACATTTTTGAAGGCCATTGCCAGTTTTTCAATATCACAATTTTTAGTCTAATGCTTAGACCTATTCCACCTGCTTTACAGATACACAGAAACTTTGGTCTTTGCTCCAAAGACTTTATTTTCTGTACATATGGATCTCATGCAGGCAAGTCTGATGCTAGAATTAATAGTCTACTAATCATGTTAGCTTTTACTTTTCACCATATGCTGATGCCATATTTCTGCAGCCAAGTTATCCATAACATGATGGATAATTTTGTCTGCTTCTAGTTTTCAAGTAATACTGGGAACATTTTAGATTTAATCAAAAGAACCTGATATTATTCTATGGTTTTATTCTTGGCATTGCTTTCATGGTTCAAAAACATTCCCAGTGCCCAGCTTTCAAACTCTTAATAGAGATTGGTTTGGGTTTGGGTGTACCCAAAGTTTCCAGTCTCCATCATTACATGTCAGCCTCACTCAAGGGATAGGCTGTTTTCCCATTACTTGCTGCAGAGCCTGGACCTTGAGTGCCAGCCCAGCACCGGGGTTGCTCTCACAGTGTCCAAACTGCTGCCTTGGACAGGGGCTACTGCGCAGGAGAGAGGAAGAGGGAATATCCCTCATTGAGTCTTTCTGGGAAGCAAATTAACTGTCGAGTCCACTGCCCTGCTGAATTGCCCTCCCAAAGCAGCTGTGTCCAGGAGGGCAGGCACAGTGGCTCGCCCGTGCTGGCAGACAGAGGAGCTGGCAGGTGCAGCATCCTGTGGCACTGTCATGGTCCTTTTACAAGCTGGACTGTGTGCTGTCAAAGGAAAGTGCTGCAGAATGGCTTGTGGTGCTATGTTCCCCCTCCCATCCTGGCAAGGTAAGTCACAGAGCAGGGGGAGTTCATTAAGTTCCATGTTTGTTGATCCAAGCAGGACAGAATCAACTAAGACTGATTTTATTTGGCTGGAAAGGGCTGAACAGCAGCTAATATTAAACACCTCTCATGTGAAGCAGGGACATTGGTACTGAAAGAATTATAATTTAATGTGAACAGTAATAAAGCATTCATGAATAATACATTCTAAATTATTACCTAGATATTGGCTGGCTAGAGCTCCAACCTTAGCCCATATTTCTCTGGCAGTATTTAACCTTGTCACTAATTTAGGGAATTAGAGGCACTTGAAATCCTAGCTGGAAGTGAAATATGGGTAGACTTCAAACACAATTCTTGTCCCATTCACTCACTGTTTTCCTTTAGCTTGTATGAAGGAGAGTAACAGATAAAATGAAGTCTGTGAATGAAGTCCATAAAATTTAGTCTACACTGAGTCTATGGCCTCTCCACACATTGAGATGGGTCTTCCACCAGCCCAGGCCATGCTGTGCCCATAGGAGCTCGTCAGAAGTGCAGGAGCTGTTTTCCGGTGATGCTGCAAGTACCCACAGCAGCACTTCTGCACTTCATTGTGTCCAATGCAGCAGACAGAAAATTCAGCCCATCTTCTTTTAACTATGAGAGTTTAGATTGGGATCTACATAGAGAACATCCCAATAGCCAGAATGTTCCGGGCAATGAATGGAGGAGGCAGATAACACTGTAACACATAGGCATATAAAGGGACACACTTCCCTTTTCCCGTTGTCAGCACAAGTATCTGTATCCATTTCCAACACCCTGTGCACTTTGCAGGTGCCTCCAGCACAGCTGCTTCTTGCACCACTGCATCTCTAACAAGAGTTTTAGTAACACAAGGTACAGCTCCAGATATTTCTGAATGGAGGTGTGGATTTACAGTGTCAGTGTAGCTGCTAGTGGCAACTTCTTCCTCTTGCCTTCTTCCCTTTATGGTTAGGGAACTTTTCACTTACTATAGGCTGTGAATGGGATCTTGCTGTGAAAAACATGATGTGATGTACATACATGTCCCCACAGTCACTTGTTTGTATAGCTGTACCTTTAGAAATAAGAGCTGCAACCCGAGTAGGGTTTGAAAAGAGTCCTGCTGCTGCCCAAACAATGCTTTCAAAGGACTTTCAAACAGTGTGTCATGAGGGATTTGTAACTTGTTTTGCCATACAAACCGCTGTGACACCCGTTTCAGCCTGGGTCTGAAGCAGAGTTTGTGGTTAAAAACACTGTGCAGCTGTAATACAATAACAAAGCAATTCCTCTGATTAAAACTGGCCGCAGTCCTAGGGTCTTTTCTCTTGCTTTCTCAGCCACACCCTTGCCTGCAATCTCCTTCTGGGTTATGCAGCTGACCCCAAGCCCATGGGGTTAGTCTATACCAGCAAAATGATTTTCCAGACCAGAACATGTACAGTTTGATATCTAGATAAGAAGTGACTCATTTTTGAGTCATGAGTGATGACTGACCTTACTGATGTGCCCCCAGCTGGTTTTCAGAAATTGAACTATCTGGGGAAATACTCATCCTCAAATTCCCAAGGACCATAGATGTCACGTGGTTGTCACCAGAATGACAAATGTGCACCCACACATCCCTCCTCGGTCACACCCCAAAATGCTGTGGCCCCTCAGAAGCTGAAACATCTGCAGCCTTTCTTCTGGGCTTGGGTACACACACAGGTGAGAGCTGCTTCCTATCTTCCAGCAGCTGTACCCACAGTTCCTGCACGGCCACCCCTCCCCTGCCAAGCAATGCTGTGCAGGACTGTGCATTAATTCAGGATTGGAGTAGGGTTAAGCAGAACAGATATTTTGTGTAGGATGTATCCTGTTTTCATCACAATATTTTGAAAGTAAGAGAATGCATGAGAATACGTATTTGCTGCAACCCAAGTTCTCCCTTTTATTTTTTTATAAGAAAACCACAATGCCTGCATCTAAATATTCCCCAAATTTTCTGAAATTTCCCCCAAACTGAAACAGCTGTACAAACCAGGCACTTTCACAGAAACAAAAGCAATATCAAAGTTGGATCATTAACATTGTGCAGAAGCCCAGTTTCAATGAATTAGTTGGAAATGTTCATACTTTCAATATCTTTTCCTCCTTACCAGTAGGAATAAACCATGTACCTTAAGGAAAGGAGATGGAACAACACACAGGACATGGAAAAACTTTAGTAGTTCTCCTCACTGCTCAGAGATCTCCCTTTAGCAAACTTGCAGTCCACCTTGCAGTCCACAAGAGTGCCTATGTGCTGCAGTAGCTCTACTAGACCAGCATCCACTTCAAGTGAAGAAAATCCACAGGAGCAGGTGTCTCTTGGCCAAGCATTCCAGTAAGTAAAATTTATTGGTTTAATATTCCCTTCTCCCATTTCCCAACCAAGGGATCTTCCATCACTAAATCAACGTGACCCAGACTGATGCAGGAAGACAGAGAACAGGACAAGTTCAGACTTCCAAAAATTAAAATGGAGTTAAAGAGGTCCTCTACAATACTGAGTTTTACTGCGGTACCAAGACTCAAGAGAGCTACCCTGGGAGGCCAACAGAAGATGGAGGTAGCAAGAAAAGCTTGCTACTGGTATCAATATGACAGGAATGGAAAATCATCCTACACCTGAGGCAATCCGATCCCTCCACCACACTGGAGGTGTGCCTTTATCATCACACTGGTCACAGATGAGGGTAGGAGGGTTTGAGGGTGAACATTTGTTTTGTGCTTTGCTGCTTTCTCTGCTCCCAAGGCCAGAAGTATAAGAGCATCACCTATCATGTGTCAGTCCACTGGCAATTTCTCAGTGCTAAAGACAAAATTGGGCTTGGCAACGCACTGTCTTGTGGATGGCCCAAATGCACTTCCCAAGGGAAAGGATAGAAATAGCACCTTCATCCTTTCCACATCACCTGTCCATGTGAGAGCCACTAGATCACCCCCTTCTGGTAAGCAGCCCATCCAACTCCTACTGAATACCTGAAAGTGCTTTATTCCTGGTAATGTTGAAGGAGAGTAGTGTCTTATGGTATGCAGTGCACAGAAACAGGGTAAAAATAAAGATCCAGAGGATTTACAATGTAATTAAAGGGTTTAATTCTTTACATACACTGTAAAACTGAAAATCCAGGCTAGGTGCATTTGAAAACAAAGCAAAACAGATAAATGTGAGCTGTTTCACACTAGACTATGGGTGTATTTATGTGGAAGATTGAACAAATAAATTCATGGGTTTTTTCTTATAATGTAAATACTCCCAAGAACACTGGAGATCCCAGCAAAGTCATCTGGATGGAGATATAATGCAGTGCAGATGTGAAAGTGCTTGAAGGGAAAGAGGGACCATCCAAGCCTTTCCCAAGACTCTCCTAACACCCTTATGACAGTGATCTGCCTCAGTGTTGTTGTTGGCATGGCTCACTCAGCAGCCGTCACATCCCAGACTCATAACTGAAGCTACAGGCCCAATTCATTAAAAGAAGATTTACTGGTGTTAGGAGGGTTTTGTCGTAGATCTTATTTTCATAAATGGGGCTCTATAGTGCATGTGATTTACAGAGGAGAGAAAAATCTGAATTATGGGGAGAAGTGCATGTGAGCAAGGTTCTTGGAGTGAGAATAGTTTAGTATGGAAATGTGACACAGATCCAGAGGAGAAGGAATTCAATCTCCCCTCTTATCTGCTGACATCCCAGGAGATGTCTCAGCAAGATGAAACCACACTGGGATTGCTGTGATCCTGTGTACACCACTCTGCTCCTTCTACTCTCCTGTGTGCTCCAGCAGCTCTAGGGGAGCTGGCAATGAATGAGGGAGTCCCAGCTCCCTCTGCTCACTGCCTCCCCAGAGTAGCTCTCCTGTCTCAGAGAACCACACAGCTAATTGCTGAGGCTCTGTAGACATCTTTTACACTTGGAGTGACTTTCTAGCCAGACTTCCAAGTACAGCCCAGCAAGATTAGCAAGGGGAGCTGCAGCTCTAGTGCAAGGGGCTGTGGGAACTACAGTGCAAGAGATGCGTGCGACATCTGGGTATGGCACAATAAATAATAATGGCAATAATAAATAATGCAATTATGAACAATAATAGCGAGCAGGGATGTGGTCAGTGTGAGAAGTGGGGACTTGAGCATGTCTCATCCTAAATGGGTGTCTAAAACAACAGGCTCTCCAATAACCCCCATCTTTTCATTGCCTGCCAAGGGAGCCAGGGTGCTGATTGGACCCAGTTGAAGTGAAGTCCCTCCACAGGTCCTGATTCAAGTCTAATTGCAACCTTCAAGTTGCAGCTACCCATGGGGCAGAATACAAACAGCACAGCTATGTACAGTGCTGTTTGTATGGGCAGAAGCAGCACAACGACTGGATGCAGATGGAGAAATCTGGAGGACAGACCAAAACTCTTCTAGTCCCCTTCCCTCTTCCCTCTTCCCTCTCCCCTAAAACCAGTTTGTGCCTGTTAGCTTTTATGTCTAGAGTGCAAAAAAATTGAGTAAAACTTCCTGTCCTCTCACTGAAGCCTTTGTATTTGTTATTAAAAGACAAGTAAATTATTTTATCAAAAAAAAGGGGGGAAGTTTCTAATTTTTAATGAGATTTTTCTATCAAAATTCATAAAAGGCTCTAATGTGATTAACAAAGCCAATGAGCAATGTACAGCTTAGTATCAGACATGTTTGAGCTGGTCAAAATCCACGACAGCCAGGAGTTAATAGGCTATAGAAGTGAATAAGGGAAACTGTTACTTGTTTTGATTATGATGTGATGTTATAAGTATTTTGCTCTTGCAGATCTGATATGCTGCAGTGACCTACATGTGACACACAACTCTTCCAGAGGTGTCCTGTATACAACCAAGCAATTTCCCTGGCCAGATCTTGTATGTACAAATGATTTTCTGGAAACATTCTTTCACATCTTTAATTAGGGATATCATATAGGCCAAAAAAGTTTATTGGCTTTTTAATAAAAAGGAAGTGTGAAGTGAAGCATTTACTGCCTTTAAGTTGTTCATAGTTGTCCAGCAATCAGGAACTGTTTTCCAGAGGCCTTGCAGGTGTCTGAGTGCACATTGAATTTGACAGCATCTATTGCTTATTCTAAGAAGTAGATTTTTAAGGAACATTTGGTAACATTCACAGAAAAGGGAAATTTTGGACTTGTGCAATGGGAGTGATCTTGCACAAAACCTGAAGCTAAATTTTACTTGGCCAGTGGGAGAACAAGGTGCAAAACCACCCTTATGAGTCATAAATTCATTCAACTCATTCAATGTCCAAATAGTGCATATTAGATATAGGTCGATCTTAAATTCTGAAATTGCTTTTGACCAGGGAGTTATTCAATGAGTAATTTTGATTAAGCAAAAATGTTGTAAATAGTCATAACTTCCTTGTGGTCAATACACCAAAAAAAAACCCCAAAAAACAAACAAAAGAAAAAAACCAACCCAAAACCAAACCAAACCAAACCAAAAAAGTTAAACCATCCAAATATTATCTTTATTCCAAAAAGTTTATTCTGTTTTAATCACATGGCAACATTCAGATACGTCTAGTTAAACCCCACTGGCAAGCCATCAGCAATAGAACACCAGGAAAATCAGCCTTGATGCTTCAAATCCGTGTTTTTAATTTGCAAACCAAGAACTGTGTAATAGAGGGGAAGAACCTGGATTTAAAATGCAAGCTGACTGACAACAAGCAGTTACCTTGGACAAACTCCACAGCAGTTGTTTCAGGGATCTGATGACTGAAAACTGTAGTTTTAGATCAATCATATTTCATAACCCGGTTTCAGGGCTGGGCTTTTTCTGTCTTGGAACAGTAAAACCAGAAAGAAAGATTGCCAAGATAAGAATTCAAAAGCCAGGAAATACCAGAAATAAGATCATTATGCTCAGTTTCAGAACTTTGAATGGGGGAGTCATCACTGTCCTCCACAGAAAACACACAGCCTGTGTAATTCATATCTCCATGAATGAAGATCCCATCTGTACTCACCAATATAAATCAAGACAGCTGGAGCTTGCCAGAAAATTGATTTTTCTGTTTGACCCTGAGTTTTTAGGATTTTTAAGCCTGGCACCTCATCTGCCCGAAGTACAGCTACCACTGTCTTTCAGTGGTACCACCCACCTCTTCGAAGACTGCTTGAATGAAGTGCTCTGCATCACCTGGGACACAGGGACAGGGACAGTACTGTCCTTTCTATTCTTGTCCTTCCTGGCTGCAATATGTGCTTCCCTTCTGTTTGTGCTCAGAGAAGATGGACTCTGTGAGGTTCTAAAATCACAGTCTAAATGTACCTTGAAAACTGCTCTGGTCTTTCAAAGCCATTCTTTTCCTCCATGCTCTGCACTATAGTCAGTTCTTTTGTCACATTGCAAGCCCTTTGCAAAGAATGGAAGAACTGTCAGTCATCCTACTGCCCATACAAGAAAGACCACTCAAAAATTTCAGGCCATGGAAAAACCAGCATTTTTTCATCCTTAACTTGGATCTTGAAAGTAGCTTAAGCTGGATGTCATGGAAAATCTCCTGCTGAAACATTTTTAAAAGTTTGTCAAAATCACAAACAGAAAGACTGGGGATTTATAAAAGAAAAAACTCTTCAACCCAAATAATGAATAGACTTGCTAGATCTCTCCAAAATAGTACTTTATGTAAGATCTAAAAGCATTTCTCCATATAGGGTTCAAAGCTAATAAGCTAAGGACTGGTGTATTTTATAGATGTAGAAAGTCCGCAGTGAATGCTCTACATCTTCCTCTAGACATTCACTGAGATTAGACTGACACCAAGAGTTGTACTGAACTAAATCCACAGCCAAAAAGTGATAGTGTCTCTTGCTTAATGTGAGTAGCAAGTCTCTTCAGACTGAATTGCTAGATTTCTGTTCTACACTAACGATCTGTAGGACTAATTCACAGACCATAACTGATCACTTATTAGATCAAGGCAAAAACAAATACTCATATAAATCACCTTCTTTCTTCCTACAGATGGCTTCTTCAAAATGTTACTGTTCATTTGTAGAAAGCCCTGTTTGGAAGAGAAAGAAAAGCATTACTTTGACACTATCTGTATGAGCATTGCCTCTTTTTACCTATTTTTCTGAGGGCTAAAATGTGAGAACTGAAACAGGAACTCCAAAAGAGTTCTGCTTTAGATACCTAATGTAAGCTTTGCTTGAATATTTATCATCCCAAATTATGTTTCAGGTTTTTGGCTTTATGCTCACATCTATTCTTTTGAATTTACTTTTCACTGATACATGTTTTCCCTAAAGCCTCTTGCACTGCAGGAAAGAAGAGCCCCCCAAAGCTAGTTTGTGTAGGTTTTTAAAACTGACTTACATGCTAAGCAACAGACACAGATGCAATAAAGGGCATTAGGCTTTTGATCTTAAAAAAAAAAAAAAAGGATCTGAGTTTAAAGAACACTCATTTTATGCAAATAAAACTGTGCAGAAAAACAGTGTAAGAAAAATCCATGCCCTTTAGAGACATGAGAAAGCAGCTGGCGTGGCCCTGCAGGAAGCAGCCTGCAGGTGCTGGAAACTGGCCAGAGAGTCAGATTTGCAGCTGCTGGACTCAGACCTGGCCTTTAGTACAGTGGGAGCAGGAAGATGTGCCTGAGGAAGCAGTAGTTGTCCCTGAAGAGGTTTCACCCCTTCCTGACTCTAAGCAGAAGGGAGCTACTTGGCTCTTTCCATCACATGCAGATTTCTATCAGCCTGGATTTTGTGTTTTTCTTGTAAAAAAAAGGACTTAATTTGAGAAATATTTATTTAGAGGTTGTGTCTGGCAGGTATTTCCCTCTAGGGCAGCCTGTGCTTTGATTTTGGTCAGTTCAGTAAAAAAAGTCAGATAAATGCTTCTGGAGACCTGCAGAGGAGAGACTGATACATTACTCATTTGAAACAAGAGTAGCTTCTTTTTGCAGGACTTGTATTTCTTTCTATTTCTTTTTTTTCCTGCTACCATGACTGTGGATTTTCTCCCTTTTCAATATCTTTCATATGAATATCCTACTTTATCAAAGGCAATATTAGAAGCTGAGAGGCGAAGGGCAGACAAAAGAAGTGCAGCTGCCATGTGTTTCTTCCCACGCCGGTAGATCTGGATTACTTGCCCTTCATCTCCTTAGTCTGTAACTCCAAAGGGATCAGCATAGGTAAAAAATTTTATGCCATGCTGTGTGACTTGCTGTATGAATTCCAAGGACTGTGTAACAAGCCAAGGCTGACACAGTGCAGACAATGTGATGGCAACAGCCAGCCTTCAGTGTCACTATAGAGAAGGAGGTGGAGCAAGGCATTTGCACATCTCCCAAGAAAGAGAAGATTGGTAGACAGCTGAAAAAACAAACATTTTAAGAAAACCAGACGAGAAACAACAGAGAACACCGTCATAACTATGTAGTGCTAGTACAACATTTTCCTACCTTCAGATCTCAAAATGTTTCGCCACTTTATAAGATGGGAAGCACACAAAACCCATTGCCATGTTCACCAAATGTGTTTACATCAGAATAAGGATGAAAAATTACCTCAATTTCTTTGTTCCAACTCATCTTGTGACATGTTTCAATATAAATGTCCCTGTCCCCATAACCGAGATTCACCGAGTTCAAAAGTTAGAGAAATCTAAGTTAGACTTGGAATTGAGATGGATTTCAGGAAAAAATGATGTTGATTTGGAAACAACACTTTTAAACTTAGAGAAAAAATGTGTAAGTGATGGGTGAGTTTAATGAGCAGATGAACAATTAATTATTCCATTCAGTGGGTGTTCCCAGTCACCCTGGAACCCAGCTCCCCATGAAAGAAATGCCAAGACACAGCTTTTCTCATCCAGCATGAAGCTAACATGCCTAATCCCTTCCCAATCATACTTTAGCCATCTCCACCCAATCAACAATGAAGAACAAAGCCAACCTCCGTAGACTTTTTAGCCCACAAGCTACTTTCCATACAAGTGTGAAATGTCAAATTTGCCTATGCTGGGTCTGAAACCACAGGATTGGGATGGGACAATTCAGTTGTGGTATCAAAGTTAAATGGGATTATGAGTTACATGTTTGGGACTGGAATATAGGATGGTTGGCATGAAAAGAGCTATGGAGCTCTGGCTGCTAGGGTTTGGAAAGTGGGAAGAAACTGTGCTTAATGTAATTTTGAAGTTTATCTTATTACTCTGCTTCCATGAAAACCATCACTGGAATAAACCCCACGTCTTTTGAAATATTCATTAAAAATAGAAGTTCGTCCCTTGCCAGAAGAGTCCAGTAGCCTGAAGTATCTAAGTCCAACCTCATAATTTGGGTTTGTACCAGACAGAGTGTGGCTGCCATGCTTTTTTGTTTATTTTTTTTTTTAATTAAAATTTCAGGGAATGTCTCTGTCTTTCCTTCTAGAAGAATCCAATTCTGTAGTTAAAAAATTGATATTCAGAAAGACTAGGAGAAAGTGTGTCCATATAGGCTATTAGTTGCTGTAGACTGATGACTTGATTACTGGTATTCCAGTTTAAAAAGAGGAAAGAATTAAAAACACAGGGTTTTGGCCAGAGTGCAAGGTGTAAATGAGATCAAGCCAGGCATGACACCAAGGGCAGGGAGGGATGGCTATGGCAGGGATGGCAAGTAGGATGCTCTTAAGGGGTTTACTGAAAAGTCACATGTTGGTGATGTTTTGGCCAATGTGAGAGTAGAGGTATTTTGTTCAGAGCCAAGAG
>VZTT01055364.1:0-11930 GCA_013400855.1 Buphagus erythrorhynchus
CAGAAAAGAGGGAATTTGTAACAAAGAATGCAACAGGCCAGACTTAATTTTCACTATTGACACTTAGATGGAAACAGGAGGTTTTCATAATGGATTTTCAAATATGAAAGTCAAATACAGCTGTAGTTTGACAGAGGCTGACTCACTGAGCTGCAGGGCATGCTGAAGCACAATCACACTGTTTGCTTCCTGCAGTTCTCCCAGAGGCAAGAACTGGCATCAGAGAGGACAGGCTAAAGGGTGACCTCTGCTTTGCAAAGGACAGACAATTTTATCATGAATACTATGCCCTGAGCCTCTGTTCTTTTACCACATATTATTCTCAGCATATTTATAAAATATAGGACAAGATCTAAAAATCCTAGGATTTTTCCTCTGAATAGCTAAGGTCAGGCTCCATAGGAAAAAGGGCAGTTTGTAAAATCTTTCCAAAATCTGCATGTTAACTTGCAGCAGTTGCAAATCCACAGGGCTCAAACATAACAGAAGAGCTGCTCTATCTCCAGAGCAGCAGGACTATGTGGGTCCTCTCAATTCATCTGAATGAAACACCAAATTACACATCCCAGTCTGCAGAAATCCACAAGAAAGTCAACAGCAGAAAACTCCATGTTCAGTAAAAACCACCCATTGTCAAATGCAACAGAGTAGGAGGAAAGTATATGTTAGGACTGAATTTCTGGCTGTGAAACATCATCTGAAGCCAACTTCTTATGGAGCAGTTTTTTTTTGCCTGCAGGATGTAGATGGCATCAGGAGTGAAGTGAACCTGCCTTGTGCTCTCTGATATATTCAAATTATTGCTGCCAGAAGCGTGTGCAGCACAGCAACCTGCTGCTGCACAAGCATGTTATATAAAATATGTCACAAATCCAGGCTTTATAATCTTTTGCTTCCTGAAAGTAACAGATCATCCCAAATACAACTATATAATCTCAAAGACAATTAGCTTATTACCAACAGAAGCACATCACAACCTAAGACATTTTTATTCCTAGCAAACACAGAAAGAACAAAAGTTCTGACTGAAATCTGGCTTGATCATTTCAGCAAAAAATTGTTTGCAGAACCTGAGAAACCCTTAAATGCTTACTGCAGATGTTGGCTTGTAGGACCAGGAATTTACTTTCATAAGAGGTTTCCCTGAAGCTCTATGGTTTATGGCACTGAAGCAGAGATTTATAAAGCAAAATCCTGGACTTACAGAAGTTGGTAAAAACTTTGCCATTAAGTCCCACAGGTCCAGCATCACTCTTGCTCTAACAAACAGAATCACCATTTAATATCTACTTTTTACTACATTCTACTGTAAGACACTCTATATGCAAGGCAATAAATGCAAGTGGCAAACTTTGATATTAGGAGACATTTGTCCTTTGAAACAGAGAAAGTAGTGAGAGGAAATGCCAGAAGTCCCCTGAATTTCCCAAGTGAATTGAACTTTAAATTGTGTTTTCCTTAAGAATAGCAATTACATTCTTACCCTAAAAAATGTCACTGTCCTTAACTAAGCCTGCAGAGATGTCATCAAAGGGTCACTGAGTGAACCTTCCAGGATGGAGAAATCTACTGCTTAATCACTCCAAGTTGTGGGGACTCTAATCCTAACCACACCAGGGTGGAATGATCTGCAGCAGCATTTACAGGCCAAAGTAAATTGGAAGGGATTTGTTTTCTCCAATGATTTACTTAATTACTTTTCAAATCAAGCTAGCCATTCAGGTAATTCTAGAAACAATCTCAAGGCCTGAGTGCTCTGTGGCACACCAGATGTGAGCTCTGGCAGAGCTGTGTGGGTGCCAGGCTCACAGGGAGGCAGCCAGGTGGGGTTTTATATCCACATATCAAGCAGACTTGGTATCACAGACATTACAGAGCAGAAATCAAAGGGCTTGGCAGAGCAGCAGACTCTTCTTGTGTTTAAAAATTACATTAGAGATTCCCCTGGTAACAGCAACAAATTAATTTCTGTAGACACCCAGAACAAAAGTCCTGCTTCTATGGACTCAGCTGATCCAAATGCTACTTTATTTTCCTCTCTCCTCCTTAAAAAAGGAAAAAAAAAAACAAAAAAGTAAACTTCAACTGTAAATATGCAGACCTGCAAGCCTTCCAAGGCAAGGAAAGAAAAGAAACTTGCTGAGATCATGGGAATCTCAGTCTTACAGGTAGCAAGCATCACCAGAAGAACAGGCAGTGTGCAGGAGCTTTGCTTCCCAACCCTGCAATTCCTGAGGTCTTGGCTGAGTCCTATCATGTAAGCGGCAGGGGCAGCCCTAGCAAATCCCATTTACTAGAAAATCCAAGGAACTCAGGGCACAGCTCCTGCAGTGCAAGGGAGGACACACAAAAAACATTACATTTTATCAGATGCATCCAGGAGAAATCCCAGGGCTTGTGAGGCTATGCACAGAGCAGGAAATGGGGACAGAGGATCCAGGGACATCAGTGGAAGGGAACTCCTGAGATCCACAGTCCCACCTTCCACCACAAGCACCCACTCCTGCACCTCTGAAGTGCATGAATCCTGCTGTGGTTTGTATGTCACAGGGCTGTAACAGCTGATTAAGCCTGGGGAGAGTCTGCAGGGCAAACAGCAGAGAGGAGAACAAACCTTTCATCTCCAGGCCTGGGCTCCTCACTTGGATGAGCCAAGCAGCACGAGTGAGCTGTGGGACAGCCCTGGGGGGAAGCAGCCACCTGCCAGCCCCTAATCTGCACTGAAAGGGGGGCTGGGGGCCAGAGAAAATGAAGTCAGCAGTCCCCAGGAGGAGGTGAAAGGGCACCTCCCAGGCTGGGGCCCTGCTGATGGCACCCCTCAGGCTGTGCAGGAGTCCTTTCTTCTGCACTCACAAAGGAAGCCAAGCCAGTCATTGAAAAGAGCCTGCTGCTAGAGCAGGTTTGCCCTGTTAAAACAATAAATGAGGTAATGCATGCGACTGCCTTCTATTTGAGGACGTTTCATTCATAAAACAGAAATAC
Organism: Buphagus erythrorhynchus; assembly: GCA_013400855.1. Classification (NCBI taxonomy): domain Eukaryota; kingdom Metazoa; phylum Chordata; class Aves; order Passeriformes; family Sturnidae; genus Buphagus; species Buphagus erythrorhynchus. Next base: position 2,983 of record VZTT01055364.1, read on the forward strand.
CAAAAGCTTTGCAACCAAATAAACTTCATAGAGGGGTTAAAAGCCCCCCAGCTCTCCCTGCAAGAGAGCAGAGCTGCAGGGACTCTGTGGCACAGGCTCGGTGTTTCCAGGGACAGCTCTGTGACTTGAAACGAGAGCTGACAACTTCCAGCTCATTAACCCGACAGTGTAAACAGGACTATGGACATGAACAGCGTTCAGGTGGGCTGCAGCAATGGCCCCCAGTGCAGAGCTCCACAAACCTGCTCTGCTTTGTCTTCAGAGCTTCCAGGAAAACTTTTATATTCTCCTCTCCCTTCTCCTCATTCTCAGGATATGTGGAGCCTGGTGCTGGCTATATTTGTGTTGCTAGCTGAAAGAACAGCAGAACACGCCAAGCATTTAATAACAAAATTCCAGCCTTGTGACACAACCCAGTAATCTCAAGACTGGAAAGTAACTTCATATTTCTACTCAGCATAAAACCTTAATCCTAAGAAGAAGAGCACCACTATATTTTTATTTTGCCTGAACCTTCTCTACAGATGTGCACCTCACAAATGAAGGAACTTGCTGTGCACCAGGTGGAACAGGGCTGTATTACCTGTGTACCTATGGCATCTCTAGACTGCTAGTTCTGACAACACAGGAACTGCTAAAACTAGCTGTGCTTATCTGTGTGCTCTCACAAGAACTGGCTTTAGCTGGGTGAGCTGCTGTTGTGGCCACTACTGGTCCCCCACTACCTTGAGACCCCTCTGGGGACACTCCTATCAAGAGGAGACAAATGGAGCTTTGCAGGGAGGACCACAGCTGGGTGTGAACATGCACAGAACAATTCTCACCTAACATCCCAACTGCAAAATGGCAGGGCAGGAGGCTCAGCAAAACCCCAGGGTCAGCCCAACATGCATCAGACACACATCTAATGACTCAAGACCTCTGCAGAAGGCAGGGAACAAATTCCTCCAGCTCCAGGGTGGTGTTTCAACCACTGTTTGCCTTTATCCCAACCAGCTTCTCACTGCTGCAGCTGTCCTGGCTTCAACACTAGCCAGGCTTGCAGTGCAGTAAGTGCCATCAGACACCTGAAATTCCATTTTGTAACAGCTTTTACCATCACTAACTGCTGCAGATGTGAGGCTGTGCCTTGACAAAGCTGCAGCACAAGCCTCTGCTGTATCTCAGCACAGATAGTAGACATGCTCCCCTTGGTCAACTTACAAGTCACAAAACAGCAGAAAAATTGTGGCCCTGCACAGTCCTGTACAGCTGCAGTGTGTGACACATAAAACTGCAAATGCAAGAGTTTTAGGGGAAGATAGAAACTGTATTGTGTTAACAGTAATAATTGATGCAGAGGGTGCATTTGTTCCTATACCCAGAAACACAGAAGGTTTGTGCCCCTATGAAATAGCTCTAAGGTGTGTTTGACCACAGGGTTCATGCAATTTTGGGCTGTCTTGCCCTGGCACTACAATATTTTCTGCAAAGCTCTTTCCATTCCCAATGTCAGGGGCATGTTTTGCAAAGACCATGATCTGGCCATGTACTGCAAAGGACAGAGAGAAGCATCATTTCAGAAGGAACAAATTTACCTTCAGTCTGGACTAAGCCATCCTTGGCACCTCTGTTAGCAGCAGTTTGAGGGAGAGAAGGGCAGGATCAGCCCTGGCACACTTACTCTGCGGAATGACACCACGTAGAACGTGTCCTCCCTCCGGTGAATTGCTTCAAAGAAGTCTTGGTAGCTCCTGGGAGAGGCATAATACACTTGCAGCTCATTCCCTGAGTTCCTGCTGAAACAGAGAAGGGCAAGGGTAATTATTTTAGACAAAACAGTTAATTCCAGAGAGACAATGACTTTGAAGACTGCTCTTTAAGGAATTATATGTTCACTTATGCACTGCATGCTGGAGATCTAGGAAGCCTGAAAGCCAGTATTTAATGAAATAATAGATAAGCACAGGGATGGACTCAGATGGACTTTTTAAAATGAAAAAGACACTGCTAAGCTCAGAGTGTGTTCTTAGTCGTGAACTTCCCCAGTCTTCTCTTGAGCAACTAAAAAAATAAATACCCTGGCTTGAAAAGTAAAAAGAGCTAGATAATATGACAAATATCACAACTATGCAAGCTAAAATATAGATCAGGGGAAAAAAGCAAACAGCTGAACTGAAGAAGGTCCTGAAAGTCTTGGTGACAAGCATCTTCCTCCACTGAGAGAAGCAGGAGGAACACAGAACACAGGTGAAGACAATGAAACTACTCAATACTTTCTGAAAGTTCAAGGTGCTTCAAAGATCTTACTGTGGCAAAGTTTTCCACATTTGTTTCTGTTTGTGCTCCTGAGGCCAGCAAAACCTGTTTGCTAGCTCAACAGGAAAAAAAGTTTCAACCTGAAGTGTCTGAAAAACTGTGATGACTTCTGAAAATAAATTTAAGGATAAAATGTCATTCTGAAATAAAATATCAAATCATTTAATAATTGTCTTTTATTGCTAAGAATCCAAACCACTGAAATTGAAAGAAGTGCAAAGTTAAGCATAAACTTAAAAGCTTTAATTTACTTTTAATTTACTGTCAAATGACAAATTCATCTTCCTTCTCACCCATCTTTCTTTTTTTCTGCTGTGTCCTCTGGTCAAGTCAAACATTTTTGCCCTGGTCAACTGACAGGTTTGCTCTTGATTTTCAATTGAGACAGAGGAGCAAAAATAAGATATTCACATAATTCTGGCTTATCTTTTCCACGGTTCTCATCTTACACATGTGAGACACAAGGAAAAGATGCTCTAAACCATTCCAAGCCAAAACACTGGCAAGTGCTACAATCATGGTACTTATCCACTGTTTATCTTGGAAAGGTGAGAGATCCCTGGCATATACTGCTATCATTTATACTTCCCCAATCCCATTCCAAAATAACTTATTTTATCGTGCTGGAAAGCTGTACTCAGGGAAACCATCAGCTGGACCTTGAACCTGTCATTGTAATTCCCTCCACTTTAACAGCACACTGTGTGTTTTTGGCAAGGACTCTGAGCAGGCATCCCTCCCCTCCCAGGCTGTCTCCTGCTGACCCAGGTTCTGAACCAGGGGGGCTAATTTAGATTATTTTAGTACATTTCTAAAATACAACAAGGAACAAATCCATCATCAAGAGATTTTCTCGAGCAGCAGCAATAACAGGCTGTAATCATTTGCTACCAGAGTCCTGTGGCAAGCAGCCTGCCAGGCCAGTTGCCCTTTCTGGACTGGGGGTGGAAGTCCTGGAGCAGGGAGCTCTACTCTGCCATCCCCTCCTGCAGAACTATGCACAAGAGGAATGGGCTCCCAACCTCCACACACAGCAAACAAAGATTGATTTGGAGCTAATCTGAGCTTGATTACTCATTCATGAAAACACCAAGGCACTCCTGAGACGAAGCAGGACGTTGGACCAGAGATCTCCAGAGGTCCTTCACAACCCAAACTACTCCATGATTCTATGATTTCATGGAGCACCTAATAGCTGGTGGCTCTGGGAGGAACTGGAAATCTGTTGTATGTTCTTAGCAGCTCCAGGACAGCCTCAGCATGCAGCTGCCATGACTCACTGGTCCTGTTCATATAAACATCATTAATTTGAAAAAAAAAAAAACCAAAAAATCTCACTTCCTTTGGAGCACCACAGATGCTGAGCTGCATGATGTTGCACACTGTTTCCAATAATCCAGATAATTTCTTTTCAAGAGTAATGCAAGCATGTGTATTAAACTGCCTTATGGCATGAGGCTTGTTCATCAGTGCTCATTTCAAACAGCTATCCTTCATCTGCCTGTAGAACTCAAAAAGCTTTTTTTTTTTTTTCCTTGTAAGTCAAGACCTATCAAAATTGGACAGCCTGTTTTCTGTAACATTTGCCTGCAGCTTGCTCTTTTCTCCCAGGCTGATCTTGCTTTCAAAGCAGCAATGCAAAGGGAAAGGCCACAGCTGCCTTACTTCCCACAGCACCATTTCAGGTGCTGTTCTCACCACAAGTCCCCTCTGTACTCCATCCTGCCCCTACACCCCTCTCAAAGCAGACAATCTCACACAGAGATCAGGGGAGAGAAATTTGGTTTCCTAAATCTTTTCTGTCCAGTACTTCCTGTCACCAGAAGGACTGGGAAGGGAAGAGGGACAGGGCAGTTATGAGGAGGGGACATCAGGAAACTCTGCATTAGCATGCCCCGATAATCAGCAGAGAAAAGGCAGCAGATGGAGACAAAGAATGCAGGTGAGATGCAATAGTACTTTAAATTCATCATGATAATCTGGTGCTAGCTGTAATGGCTCTACTCTTGAAGACAGTGAGAGAAACTTTTCCCTTACCAGACTCAGGGCCCTTTGAAACCTTCTTACAAACTGACTTAGGATGTTCTCACTGAGAGTCCAGAGTCAGTTCCCCCTGTCTTCCCCTAAATATTCAAATCTGTTTAGAAAGGGATTCTGGAGAGCAAAGCAAGGATTTTCTTAAAATTCATGGCTAGAAAGGCACTGGAAGAGTGGAGCTGTGATACAAGGGTCCCTTTAAGTGTAATATAAATAATTAGAAGCAGTTATTTGCTAAGGGACAGAATTAGGCCAAGAAAAGTAGCTGCATTTGTCTTAAGAATCCTGAGGAGATGAAAATGGGCATTCTTTACCAAGTGATGGTAAGAAACCAGGTTATGAAGTAGAAAGCAATACCAAAGGAGCTGTTCTGCCCTACCTGAGACTGGTGTCTGTGTAAGGCATGGCCATTAGCTGGGAATCTGTCTTGTCACTGAGGGAGCTCTGAAAAAGGGGAAAAAGAACAGATGACACAAAGTGAAATCAAGAAGCATTCCTTTGGTTTGTCACTGCATTAAATACAACACAGAATGGGGGGCAGAGGTCAATCAGTGCCCCACACCAGAAATGTGCATTTTTCCACTGAAACATGAGAAACTGCAATGGTCAGCAATCAAGCTGGAACAACAAAACCAGCAAGATTTTAATACAGCCAAATTTGAAGTCAACATTCAGAGACAAGAAAGGGAGCCTAGTACCATAGACAACATTTCTAAATATTCTACCATTCTGCTCTGGACACCAGTGAGAAGGATCTGAAGGATACACAACACTTCTTCTTTAGAAAACTGCAGTTACTTCCCACATTGTAATGCTCCATTCCTTTTAAAGCTGCTACTACATCTAATAAATTTAAATACTTTGAAAATTCATTGTTTTAATTTCAGCCTTGATTCAGCATGCCATGTAGATAAAAGAGATTTTAAGAAATGGGAAATATGAGCACAAGACTCATAATTCCGTAGTCTTACAAAAAAAAAATCCCTCTAGCAAAAAATTTAAACAATATAAATATTTCAACAAAATCAATCAGCTGTGGCCCTTATCAGTGAATCAGATGAATGTGCTGTAGGTTGCATTTCTCTCCATTAAGCAATTGCTTATCCCTAGAGAGAAGCCATAAAAAGGATAATGATTGATTTCATTCTAGAAAATGCTGTGCATATTTTGATGTCTGCTAAAAAAAATTCAAAACCCTGAATCCAAGAGCAGGAATGGAAGAAAACAACTCTGACAACATAATAATCAACCAAACCCAGCAGTTTAAAATGGGGAATGCTGGCTGCCCTGGTTACAGGATGGCACTTTCAGTCTGTGATGCCAAGGGAAAGGAGTGAGGGATGCCCCAGGGAATGGTGAGGGATGCCCCAGGGAATGGTGAGGGATGTCCCAGGGAATGGTGAGGGATGTCCCAGGGAATGGTGAGGGATGCTCAGGGAAGCCCCAGGGAATGCTCAGGGAGCTGTCAGGGATGCTCAGGGATGCTATGGGATGCTCAGGGATGCCCAGGGCATGCTCAGGGAGCTGTCAGGGAGGCCCCAGGGAATGCTCAGGGAAGCCCCAGGGAAGGCTCAGGGAGCTGTCAGGGATGCGCCAGGGAATGCTCAGGGATGCTCCAGAGGAGCCCCAGGGAATGCTTAGGGATGCTCAGGGATGCCCCAGGGAAGGCTCAGGGAGCTGTCAGGGATGCGCCAGGGAATGCTCAGGGATGCCCCAGGGAAGGCTCAGGGAGCTGTCAGGGATGCCCCAGGGCACTGCCCACCCTGCCCACCTGTGGCACCCGTGCTCTGTGCTGCTGCTGGCTGTTGCTGAGGCGCCGGGACCGCGTGCGCTCCACCTCGTGCCTGTGCACCCATCCCCGCAGCTCGTGGGTCAGCCTGGGGAACCATGGACAAGCACAGGCATGGACTCACATGGGCTTTTGTAAGTGAAAAACACACTGCTGAGCTCACAGTGTGTTCTCAGTCATGAACTGCCCCAGTCTTCTCTTGAGCAGCTAAGAACATGTGCACCACCACCACACTGCCAGCAATGCTGGCACAGCAGCTCAGGGGTGTGCAAGAGCTTAGCCAGCACACAGGTGATACCTCAGGATTCCAGCTTTTATATTCTTCATGTGTTTGTAATCCTGCAGCTCTTCAGTGTATAACTCTAAACTCCTTATGCAGTGTCAGCTGCTGCTCTCCCATTTTGGGCAGACACAACAATTCCTCTCTGGGCCTGGAATCAAGGACACCTCACTGCCTCAGGCCCCAAGAGATGGAAACAAAGTGAGTTGGGGGGAGCATATTTGGGGTAAATGGCTTCATTACCTGAAGCTGTAATGGCAAGATTAACCCCCAATATGCAAATGGACCAAACTTATAAAAGTGTGAAAACTTGTGACCCATGGTCCATTGTGGGTATAACCCCTGGGTGGGTTTTAACTTCCCAAGGTGTATCTTTAATAAATACCTGCTTTTACTCTCTTAATCTTGTCTAATTTCTGTTCTAGGTAGCCACTACAAGGCATCATAGACACTGAATTTTATTATTATGATACCTTATTTTTAATACCACAGGAAGGAAATACAATTTTAAGATTTATCTATAAAGTATTAGATTCATGGGTGTTCCCACATAAAGTAGATACAGTCCTTTCTTTTGACTAACAAACAGTAATTTTGAAATTACTGTTAGGACTACTGAAATTTATGATCAAAAGTTGATCAATTCAGGACAAATTATTGGTTAAGGATAAATTATGGCAAATAAATCTGAGAGGAAGAATGGACAGTGAGAATGGACATAAGGTTAGTGACTCCTATCTACAGGAAAAGTGGAGCTGGGTGTTTTCTAACAGTGAACAAAGAACATCTGCAATGTCCTGTTCAGTCTGCTTCTATCAGAAGCTGAAGAATAGAAGACCATTTTTTACAAAACCTTCAGGGAAAGGCTTTTAGCTGGACTTGACTTCCCTATCATTAACATTTCTACATACTAAGTGATTTCTCTTTTAAGTCATGAAAACCCCCCAGACAATCAGAAAATCGTTATTTGGTTATTGCAAATGACCAGTGTGAAAAGAGAGTGGTGAAAATCATTACTAAATCCATGGACAGACTACAAAGATCCAAGTGGATCTGTCCTTACCACAGCAGGCACTGGAGAGTGCAGACTCTTAGGAGACACTGGACATGTACTGGACACACACCAGGAATGGACACCAGCACCATTTCCAGCTGTCCAGGAGCACTCAGCCAACACAGAGTTTATAGATCAACTCCCAGTAAACTCTCAGTGCTCACAGCAGGGTGTTTGCTCACCTCAGGGACTCTGTCCTGTTGATCAGAGGCCGGCAGGGGGGTGGTGGTGGTGAAATATATAACAGTGGTTCTTCTGAGACTATCATTAGTGCTTTGTTATCAGATACAGAACGGTCATACCTGGGAAAAATCAACAAAACCACATCAAGACCCATTAAAAAACTTTTTCATGACCCTTTGACCAAAGCCAGAGAATGAGCACTACCTCCAGCAGACCCACGAATGTTACAGCTGCTCCTGTGAGAGCTCAGAAACAGGTGAGAAACAATTCCCATCAAACATGCAATGTTCTCAGTCAATCCCTCAAAGGGGGCTGACAGCTCTCAATGCAGGGCAGACAGATGAGCATTAGCAGATGTTGGATCTCTTCCCAAGAAGGCCAGATATTGATAGAATATGTAGTCTGTAAAATATTCCTCATAGTATGCAAACTATGTGATGTCTGCAGACACAACTTGCTTTTTCATTCCAGAGCTGTGCAAGACTTGCTACAGAAATACTGAATTTATTATCCACTAAAACCATACAGATAGAAAAACCATAAGCTATGTGACAATTGAGCAGCCACAAACTATATTACAACTGAGTGGAGAGGATTTACATCTCTGTCTCCAGAATCTAGCTTGGTTTTGATAAAAAATGAAAAGGAGCATGTATTTCTCAGTACAAAAATCCATAACACTCTCAGCAATTCCTGAGGGATTAACTATTTATCACCAAGTACCTAGTGTAGCTTTCTCTCTCGACAGGTTATCAATGTAACAGCTTTAGTCCTCTTGGTTCACAGACTTGTAGCTCCTGAACCTCAAGTTCTTTCTGAAAGATCAGGTGCAAGAGCTTATGAAAGCCTTATTCATAGACCCCTCCCTTTCCCAGCTTTCTCTCCAACTTCATGTCTGCTTCTCCTCTCTACTGCATCTCAGACTGACAGAGAATATGCAGCAAAGAGCTCACAGCTTGCCAAAGCCAGGGTGAAACAGTGAAAGAAAAGGAGGTAGAGGCACGAGCACATCCTCCTGTGAGAAGCACTGCACTCTTCTGTCCCACAGGTCATGGTCTGAAATGTACCACGTAGGATACAGAGCCCTCACCATGGCTACAGCCTTAAAATGCTCCTGATTTATTGCCTTCTTTCTGCATGGCAAAATACATGAGGGCTTTCTGCACATCTGTGCCTGGCTTTGTTCAACCAGCCAAAACACTCCACTGGAAAGGGACAGTCTAATAGGATAAATCTTGTAAGGGGAAAACATGAGCTGTATTAGCCAGACTTCAATCTGGAGGCAATTATATGTTCACTTATGCACT
>VZTT01055369.1:3174-19864 GCA_013400855.1 Buphagus erythrorhynchus
ATCAAGGCTGAGGGCAAATTTTGGTAAGACAAGAGTGCAGTGTAAGGAAAGCAATTTCCCAGACATAGTCCTCTGGTAGTAGGCATATAAATAATGAAATCTCTATGGCTGTCCACTAGATATGAAGTTAGTGTTCAACAATTTGTGTTGAAAATATATTATTTTTGAAGAACAGACTTCATGTTTTTAAATGCATTCATAAGTATATTGTTAAATGCCTGGATGCATACGGAAAATGTGATTTTTACATTCATAAGCATATGAAAAAAGTATCTTTCAAATTTATTAGTTGGGAGTTATTGTAAGTGATACAACTGTTTATGACTTCTTATACCCACTATAAACAAAATATTTTACAAATTCAGAAACTGAGGAGACAGCATAAGTGTTTTTTTAAGTGCTAAGAATATGTTTGGAAACCAGTTAATAAAAGTTGTGACTATGGAAAGGACCTTCTTCAAAGATGCAAAAGGAAATCTCAGTATTTGAGAGACTCCTACATTCCCTGTTTTTTGGGGCCAGTCTCCTCCTTCAATTTCAGGAAGAGCTGAATGAGTCTCTGATGGAGTTCCCCTCTCTTATTCAAGGATTCCTCAGCAAGACACGGGGCTTTTGCAGAATAGTCTCCGAGGGATCCCTGGCTGTGAAATTTCTAGTCTGTGTCTTGATAATTGCAATTTCATCATCTTTAACAGGTTTTTTCCAACAGCCACTGAAAGAGGAAAAGAAGATGTTACAAAATCTTTGTTGACATTTTAGAAGGTCCCGACTTGTTATAGCTTAATTAAATTTATGACAATGTTTAAGTTATGATATGGTTTTTCAGAAGTAATTTGAGGGTAATTTTCATTGTTTGCATGAATATCTCAGGCAAGACAGGCAATTAAAATAGAGATTGTACCACAACAGTAAAATTACATATCAGAGATCTTCTGGATATGTTATAGGGTTATTTTTATCAGATATATCTTCTGAAACTCTATAAATTATGTGCATTTACTGTCCTTGGTTACACCACATTTCAGCCAAACATAAAAATCTCCTGTGAGAGTATAACATGCTGCAAAACCCCTGACAAATACCTGTCTTATATGATAAAGACATTCAAATCTTAATTAATTTTATTTAAAATAATAGAAGTGATACAGAGATTTTTCTCAAATTCACTTTGCTCTTTGTTCACATAAAAATCAAAAAATGTTTTCTTCTTCTACAGCATTTCAGTCACTCTTTGTCTTGCTTGTTACAAAAGACGCTGAATGCAAATGTTGGCTTTTGTGTTCTATGATGTGATCCATGCATTTTAGAACCCCAAATCTGGGAGTTTTCAGAATATGCTAATTTTATAAATTTATTTTTCCTGTGTTGCTTAGTTCTCTGAAGACCCCCAAACAATCCAACTGCAACCTCCAAATGAATGACAGTGCATCTAAATTTTTCCAGAGTACTATTTTATGCTGGTAGATATTTCACACTAACCAAGAGTATATAGATAGATTTGCAGTTCAAAATTTAATAGATTTTTTTTTCAGGGTCTGTCTGTATGACTTAAAATTATCATTTTTTTTCCAGCAGTTTTTCTACTCATCTTTCCTAGCTACTGCTGAGTCAGAGAGTTCAGACTGTTTAATTGAAAATGGAGTGGCAAGTCTTTACAGCTGGATCAAAAACCAAAAAGAGTCAATGGAAAGTCATCCTTTGACTTAATTTAGAAAGCCATTCCAAAAGCTTTATGTATATTCAAAGCGTATTTATTAACATAATTTAAAACTCCCTCCCAAATCCTGCTATCACACAATCTTAGCTAAGCATTGACATGTAGAGCTTTAGCCTGTTTTGCCTAATTATTCTTGTTTTCCCTTGGTTTTGCTGACCTTATTTTTAGAAAAATAATTACTTTATGTTAAGAAACATTTGCCTTTATAAAAAACCAAAATCTCTCTGATTTATTTAAAGTGGCAACAAAGCAGCAGCACACGAGTGCTGGGGGGTCATGCAAGAACTGAAATGATGTCCTTCCTCAGTCAACTGCTGTCCATGTTTGCCCTTTTTCAAAGCCAACAGCCTGGGAGCATCCCTGCTCCTGCACTGCCAGCCCATTCAGTGGGTCAGCACTGAAGTGCAGAATGCCCTGTGTGCTCTCTGTGTGTGCTGCCAAGCCCTCACTGCCATCTAGTCAAGGCACCTGGGCATTGGGCCCTTGAGAAGAGTCAAAATTAGGCAGTCTGAAATCCTACCACACTGCTGCAGTGAGCAGAGACATTGCTCAGTGTCCTTCTGGTATTGTGAAAAAGGATTCAAATGAGACCGTGGAAAGGATGCAGAAAGACACTTAGGTTTGTAAGAAACAAAGAAAGAGAAAGGTTGCAACTGGAGGAAAATGAAGTCAGATTTCCCTTCATTTACCAGAAAAGCATTCTCCATACAGATTATCTTGACTGCACCATCTGAGAACTGGCAGAACGTGAAATCGTTGTCCTATTTTCAACCAGTAGAGCTAGATGACAATGTAACAAAATAAATAAACCAACTGTCATTAACAATATTAGCTGCTATTTTTTGAGTCGTGATGTAGATTTTTCACTTGTGTTGTAGAAATACAGCTATGGCCACTCTAGTCAACATTGTAGATATGCTTTCCTGTGCATAAATTTTTCACTGTTTATCAATTCTTATCTGCTGTCTGTTCCCTTATGAAAAAATATGGAAAAGAGGAAAGGTGAAGAGAAAAGAGGAGAAATTGAATTTTTGTGTACAGTCTATATAGAGCAGAGCATTGCCTCGATTCTTCTATGGGTTCTTCTAATGCAGAGCCCTGAGGCATCTTAGCAGCTAGAATGAAAAAAACATGTTTTCCTGGGTTTATTTATGAGTACTACAGGACTTCACTAATTTGTACCCATGGAAGGGAAGACATAGGAAATGACAGAGTAAATGAACACTTTGTACACCAGAATTTTATTCATTCATTTTCTAATTGTCATTTGTTTCCATTTATTTGCAGCAATACATCATTATACTGTTGCTGCTATTTATCTTGATACTGCTGCCACCTTAGAGAAATCAGTTTTGAATAAAACCCCAAACCTAAAGTATTATTCTCATTAAAGGGATTTATTGGTGCCTAGAAATAGATAAAGATTAATAAGTGAAGGAATCCTTTCTAGAGCATAGGTCACTTTTACAAAGTCATTAGGAAAATGAATGTTCAAAAGTATGTTGTCCAGATGTCAAACACACTAATAAATGCTTTGGAGAATGGCATGTAAAGTGGTGTCGAAATAATGATATTGAGTCTCAATCTCTGTTTCTAAATCTTTATACTGAGATATAAGAAAGTGATGGGTAATGTTTTAGGCTGGAAGTGTGCTTCTTCAAAACTATTTATTTTAAGTAGTAACTACTCATATATAAATAGCCAATTAGTGAAATATTATAGTGGTTCCCACTTTGACCAACAGCTAGCACATCCAGTCAACAATATTTGAAGTCTTGCAAAAATTATTTAGGCACTGAATCCTTTTGCTCAATGATCATAGACTTTGCACCCAAATTTGTATTCCAGTCACTTTTATTTGAAGAAGAAAGAGTTAAATATAGTGCCAATTCCCCAAACTGCTCTGAGTGACGTCAGCAATATAAGCATAAGCTCATCTTGGCTCTTAGATTGAATTTAGATAACTGTACAATTCATGTTCAGCAAATTTAAGAGACCTGCTCTTCCCTGCTCTATTAGCACAGGTTACCACCTTCACTCCCTGCAGTTAAAGCTGACATGCACCCCTATAATTTGGAGGGCTTTAGAAAGTGGTGCATATTTGTAATTTTTACCTCTCCTGTGGGCACAGTTGCCTCTGTCCATTTGAGGGCAATAATCTCTTTATCATTTCACCAGTGGCCACCTGAAGGCACCCTTTAAGGTATACAAGTCCACAAAAATTCTTTCAATATAGCTTTCTAATGCAACTAAAATAAATGTAATTTATGCTGGTCTCTATGCTTGAATATTATACATATTTTATGCATTCTATTTAATCATGTCTGAAGGCTATCAAAATCTGAAAAATCTTTCAGCAAAGCATTTTATTCAAAAACATGCTACACTTCTTTCCCATATTCCCATAAACCAGAGAGTCTGGACAACATAACTTCTGTAAAAAGATTTAGCAGACCTTGAAAATTATTTTTCCTTCTTTATTTTTTTTAGTCAGACAGCTCAAATGAAAGTAAATTCTGTAAAGACTGAGTACTTTGTGGGTTAAATAATGAAAAATAGAAATATCTTCTCAAGGAAAAATATTAGTTTTAGTTTGAAATCAGTCCAAGTTAATATTTACAGCTTCAAAGTGAACTGCAAAAGATTTGAAGTTCCAGAAATCAGATTGATTTTCAAAACAGTTACAGTCAGAAATCAAGAATTTGCTTGACTGAAGAAGGCATAAATTAAACCCACATTGCTGAAATGCAAGCAAGAATTCTAAATACTGTCTTTTATAGAAACTTTCTGTCTATATTTTAATCTTCTTTCAGACACTCCCATAGACACTACAACACTTAAAGACCAAATGCCTTGTCCTGGACTATCCTTCATTCTCTACATTTCTTTTTAAAATTCAGCTATAAAATTTAAAGTCAAAAGGAAAATGAGATCATTTAGCCAAATGTAGGGTATCAAAGGTCATTGGATATAAAGAATTTGTTCTTACATTGATCGTAATAATTTGCATTTGGCTAAAATCTAACTTCTGTCTAAAAGATATCTTCTAATAAATGTACATTCAATCTGAACTGAATGACATCATGTCATGGTTCAACCCCAGAGGGCAGCTCAGCCCCACACAGCCACTCGTTCACTCCCCCTCAGTGGGATGGGGAGAGACTCACAAGCAAAAGTGGGAAAACTCATGGGTTGAGATACAGAGAGTTGAACAGCAAAGCAAAAGACATGCACAAGCAAAGCAAAATAAGCAGTTAATTCACCATTTCCTGTGGGCAGGCAGGAGTTCAGCCATCTCCAGGAGACAAAGGTGCCTTTATGTGTAGCAATTAGCTGGGAAAATAAACAAATGTCCTCCCCTTCTTTCTTCTTCCTTATAGTTTAGATGCTGAGCATGATCCATATGGTATGGAATATCCCCTTGGTCTGCTGGGGTCAGATGTCCTGATTGTGTCCCTTTCCAACTCCTTGTGCACCCCCAGACTCTTGCTGGTGAGACGAGGTGAGGAGCAGAAAAGGCTGGTGCTCTGTGTAATCCCTGCTCAGCAGTAACTAAAGCATGGCTGGGTTATCAACACTGTTTCCAGCACAAATCCAAAGGAAACAAACCCTATCCCAGCCAAAACCAGCATACATCTGCAGATAGAGAATCTGCTTGGCAGTTTCCTCCCATGATCAATGCTCTGTGCTTTACTTCTTAGCATCTGCCTGGCACTAGGAGCCACTGGTTCTTTACACATCTGCTTTCTGAATGTCATGTTTTCTCCCTTGGAAGAGTTTTATCTACTGTAGCATCTTTCCTGTGACAAGTTAATAAGTGAAAGCTCTAAAGTTCGTATGATGGGGACTTTTCCAGTTTTCAAATCAATTCTGTGACTCTTTCTAAGCCCTTGCTAATTTTTAAAGCTGTCTAGAAGCATCCAGTCTTAACCTTCCTCAGAGCATGTGAGTAGCTATCTATTAGCCAGCTGCTTATGCATCTTGGAACATATCTTTACTGTGGCAGTGTCCTTGGGAATTAGGAAATCATATTCTGCTCCAAGATCACTACTTCTCAAGACACCTCACTTCCTTTTCCTTCAAGACGTAATTTTGAATACAACCTTCTGTATTTTTGAGTTCACTGGAATAACAGCTTATCCAGTTTGCCAGTCATTGCATGACCTGCTCTTACCATTATTTCTCTTCTCACTATACCTTTTACAATTATCACTAATATAGTAGCACACCACCTCCAAAGAGATATTTCACACTGACACTTCTTTTTTGAAGATCTGTTAATCATGTAGTTTAAACCCATATCTTATTGACACCTTGTCATGTTCTTTAGTTAGATAAAAGGATGTGGACACTTGTACACGTTATGGGGATAAACATTTATACCATTTTCAAACACAGTTAAAATGTTACCACATAAATAATTTTATTTTATGAGACCAACTATGTAAACCACAATGCTGGCTACCATTAATTACGTTCCTAATTTTGAATACTTTTGAACTACTTCATTTGTTTCCTACTTCATCTTTTCCATAATTTATCTGCACATGGTGACATATTAAATTTTGCATTCACACAGTATCAACAATCTCGGATATTTAAAATCTTACAAAGATTCCTATACGTAACACATATTAATACTGTCAGTCCTCAGACATTCTTAGAAGTGCAGATATCTTTTAAATATTCAGAATTATTGAACAGCTATGTCTTCTCTGTCTCCTTACTAGTAATTTTGTCATTTATTTCAAGAATAGGATATATGTTTGTTTCTTCCTCTTGAACAGATTCTTTCTTTTCCTGCTGTTGCTGTGGATCTCCATATTCCAGATAGACGTTTTCAACCTTGACTGTGGTTATTTCATTTAGAAAATATATTTCTTCGGTGTCTTTATCTTCCTTTATTAACTTTCTCCATAAATTTTCACACTTTGTTTTTAATATCACTCTTTTGGACTATAATCTCTTTAGATAATACACAGAGGTTATATAGAAATTTATATCTGCTTTCATTAGCCAATAAGAGGCTCTCACAGCCACTTCCTTTCATTATACCAATGATGGTTGGTGTAATGAAAGGAAATGACAAAGCCTTGTAGGACTAGCTGTGTGTCCTCATGGCTGGGAGCAATTATCAGTGATGGAAGAAAAGGTGTAGAGACAAGAAGCAACATTTCTCTTTTTTTATTCACTTCCTTCACATGCATACTTTCCTCTGAGTCTCCAGGAGAAAACTTCCCAAGGAACCAGACTCCTCTGGAGTTTTGAATTTTTCAGGTAGGTCACTGTAGGCCTAGAGAAACTTCTCTTTCCTTCTTCATCAGAGACTGGCATCTTTTTCTAATACATCTCTTACTTGAGTCCTCAAGCTGAAATTTTCTGAACTCCAAAACCAAATCAAGTGCTAAATTGTGAGTCATAACTTTTATAGCAAAAAAATATTCTACAGAGTTCAGAAGTCCAACAGGACATTTCCACAAAAAGCTTGCAGTTCAATCACATGGATAAATGATCAATCTTTTCTTTTCATCTGTATGCAGTGGAAATCTAGTCCAAGCCCCTCCCATCACGTCCATTACACTAGGCAATTTTGCTTTCCTTCTTAACTGGAAATCACACAGTAATGATGGCTAAATTCGGTGTAAGCATCTTCTCTTCGGAGCAATAAATAATTTCAAAGCATTTCACTATTTGTAGGACTATGAGAAAAGATCTCTAATAGAATTAGAATTAGAATTCTAATTTTCTATAGAAAACATCTATAAATATCCTATTGTTTTTTATTTGCTGTGGTTTTTGGCAAAAAAAGGAGGGCTGTTTTCCTCATACAACAGATGCTCAGGACAAGATTAATCATACATTTCAGGATTTCTGCCCATGAACATTGGTGTTTGTTCAAGATAAGAGTTCAAGAACCACCACATACTTCTGAATAAATATTCACTTTGTCTAGAGCTGATATACAAACCTCTTTTATGAAATCTGTGTAAACACTGGTCAAATTTACTAAATTTGAAAACTGAAGATCACTGGAGAAAGTCTTACTTAAAATGGAAAAGAACTAAAATACTTTAAAATAATCATAACTTGACGTGTTCATGACATTACATAAAGTTACATCTGGATAATATTTTATAGTAGCTGTATTGCAATATTCTGACTCTGCATGCATAACTTAGTACTATAATATGACTTACAACATGTAGGCACAAAACCATCCTAAATTATTCTTGACATTCAGTACTGTTATTCAATCTCTCCCTGCCACATCTATCCTGACTTCAACAGGTTCTACTTTGATGTTACAAAAAACTTAGAGATTGGTAGGGCACAGCAAATTCAGAGCATCACCAGATTGTCTTACCTAAAGCCATGTCAGTGTGGAGCACAGGATGAAATATGTGTAATATGGAGTACAAAAGCCTGCATATATCCTCCCTGAATTTAGAAAACTTAACACACTTAAACATCTTGCATGTCTGTGACTATTCAAGGGCTTCTCAAGTGAATATTCCACACATGCTGCCCCTGATACTACAGGAGGCAGGAATATTAAAGTGCTTGTATTTAAATTTAGTTATGCAGACCTTTTCAATTACTAGGCATTGGGACTAGGAAACAATTACAGCTCCATTTAGTGAATTTCCTCCTTAGCTGGCATTACAATGGAGGATGGAAGCCTCAAGGTGTTTTGACATAGAGGCTGTAGTTTCAAATTTTTTGACGGCTAGTCTTAGCATTTTAGTGACACTGTCTGGAGTTAGATATATACTTCAGTTGCAATATCAGAGAGCTCCAGAGATGATTTGCCACTTGCTAAGAAAAGCCTTTTGTACAACAAGAAAATCATTTTATATAATAATGAAAATAATTTCACAAAAATATTGTGCTATATCAAGCAATGGCTTCATTTTAGCAGTTCCATTAGCAACAAGGGAGTTAATCAATGTCTTTTTGAACACCCAATAGCTGTTTGAGAGACTGTCAGGTTGGAAAAGTCAGTTACATATTTGAACCAGAAGTACTGGGACAGGGCCTCTCTTTCTGAATTCCCCTTTGACAGCAGTCGTTCCGTGGAACTGTGGAGCTGAGGAAAGTTCTTGCTCTGCTCTAAACTCCAAACCCTGGGCACAATTCCTCCTAGTATTGCTTCCTTACTGATGACCTCTATCAAGACTTTTATTCACTACCTTCTGCATCAGCTGAGGTAATTTTGGAGAGTGTTGGAGTTCAAGAGACAAATTTATCTCTACAACTATAATATTTTTTCAAAGATATTTATTTTACTGACACAATGAATGCAAAGAAAAGATAAAAAAGGTAAAAAAAAAGAAAAGGTAAAAAAAAATTACTAATTACCAGAGTAGAAGACCATCAAGTCCCAGTATTCAGTGTGTGAGAGTTTACAGAGGACTCAAAATGTTATTCCAGACTTTTTTTATTGAAAATCTTTCAGCCACCCAAAAAACACTAATTTCTGTAGTTTCATCTCCCATTACCTATGTCCCCACCTTTGATGCAATCTTTTATGCCTTATAAATATTATAATCACCTTGGGGCAAAAATAAGTCAGTTTAATTTGTCTATATAGAACCATTCTTTCCTAAGGCATTGAATGAATAATATATGATAATTTATAACGAAGATATTTGCAAGTCAGAGGGCTTGACAGGAAGCCAGTGAAATGAAAAGCAAGCAAAGTTAAATAAACCTTTTAAACAGGATTGTCTTAGTGGCCAAGATATATTTTTTATTTATAAATATTTGGTATGAGAATTCTGTCCCTTGGCTAAGTACTTGTTCCAAAGATGGGAAAGCTGCCTGCACCATCTGAGCATACCTGGAGCTTCCTGCATGCACTGTAGAGCACAATGAGGCTAACTAGCCCAGCAAGTGCATCCCTCAGAGCAATATCTAAAACTGTGTCATATTTAAGCTCCAGAACTGGAAAGAAACCAGAAACAACAAGAGAATGGTTATAAATATTTTGCTTACCTTTGCTAGGAGAAATTGTAGGATCAGAGAGTGGCCTGGGTTAGAAAAACTTTAAAGATTATCTTGTTCCAAGCCCTCTGCCGTGGGCAGAAACACCTTCCAATAGACCAGGTTGCTCAGAGATCCATCCAACCTGATCCTGAATGCTTTCTGGGATGAGGCATCCAAAATTTCCCTGTACAACCTGTTCAAGTGCCTCCCCACCCATGCAGTAAAGAATGTTTTTCTAACATCTAATCTAAATTTACTTACAGTCTAAAAACATTCCCCCTTGTCCTGTCCTTGTAAATGTCCTTGTAAATGGTCTCTCTCCATCTTTCTCGTTCGCTTCAGGTACCGGAAGGCTGTGATCAGGTCACCCTGGAGACTTCTCTTTTCCAGGCTAAACAATCCAAATTCTCTCAGCCTTTCCTCATAAGAGATGTGCTCTAATCCTCTGATCAACTTGGTGGCCTGTTCTGGACTCAGTCTGACAGACCCATGGCCTTCCTGTGCTGGGACCCCAGAGCTGGTGCAGCCCTGCAGGTGGGGTCTCACCAGAGCAGAGGGGCAGAATCCCCTCCCTCCCTGGCCCTGCTGCCCACACTGCTCTGGATGCAGCCCAGGACACGGTTGGCTTTCTGGGATGTGAGTCCACATTGCTGGGTCATGTCCAGCCTCTCCTCCACCATCACCCCCAAGTCCTTCTTGGCAGGGCTGGTCTCTCTCTATCTGTTCATACCCCAAACCATAACGTTTACACAGGTTAAGTGATGCATATTAAACACTCCTTGAGCACTTATTTATCAAACCTATGTTGCAAAGAATCTGCTAAAATACTTTTGCTCAGCAGCATATCAATATTAATGTGCCTCTTTCAGATTTTCTTCCTATTCTTGTGACTATATTTCAACAGACAACTTCTGTTTTAAAGCATAACAAGACAAAGTTCCTGACTTTCCATTGAAAAAGCACCAATTTGTTGCAGAGGCCCTGTGTACAGCTCATGCTCAAAAACTCCCATGTATCCAGAAAGCATGTCCCATAGAACTGATGAGCCATGCGAAGGGGCCATTTGTCCTGGATTTTCGGACACCAAATAGCCTAGTCAGACCCATAAATTTTGATTTTAAGTACTTTAGGGCAAAAATCTGTCATTTTAATTTGTTGAGAAACCACCATCCTTTCCTAAGGCAAGGTGTGAATAATACATGACAATTTAAAAAGGAGCTGTTTGCTACTGTTACAGCTCCTGCAAAACCTCTAGATTCTCAGACAAATGACCGAAGTATTCTCAATGCACTCAGGCTATATTTTTAGGTGCAAGAAGACGATATATACTTTAAAATCTGAACTTAGTAAAAGCTACATATTCAGTGTTACCAACTGAAAATTCAGTCTCAGGTTATTTGCTACTCTATTTAAAGTTATGACATGAATGGGCAAAGAGTTGCAGTTTTCTCTTTAATTTCTTATAAAGTGCCTAAATCCTATTGAAAGCAAGCTGTTATATATCTGAGTTTTTCCATAATTAATCTTCCTAGTTACAAAGAGAACCCTGAAAAACAACCTCAAAAAACCCCAAAGAAACTAAAAAGACAGAAAAAATGAAGACCAAAAAACCCAAAAAACCAACATCAACAAAAAAATCCCCAACCATGAAAATAAGAAGTATATTAACTTAATCAATTAAAAACTAGAATATTATACTGATTTCTTAAATTTCTTAAATTTTCATATTTATTCAGAAACCATCATGTTATTATGTGAAGGTGCATCGGCAAAGCAAGGCATTAATGTGGCATGATGTTGAAATTATCATAATGCACCAATGATAATGCTATAACTTGGAGATATTGGTAAAAAACAGGTTACTAGAACAAGATGTATCTATGGGTCTGTATACATGTGTTTCTTCTAGAACTGTGCTGGATTTTAAAAATGGTCTATTAATTATTATTATTGTTATTATAATGATGATGATGTTAACGATTAATCATTATTAATAATATAGATGCAATGTGGAATTGCAGAATAAGGAGTACTGCATATTGGAATATGCATAAAAATAGATACAAACAGACCCCAGAGTCAGTAGAAAGAAATCCTCACCATTAACATCATTCCCATTCTGGCAAAGAGGAGGAAGAACCCCAGAATTAACCTAGTTCTCCTGGTAAAGAACTTTAAGTACTGATTGCTCATCATGAAATTTTCTTTTCTTTTTCTTAAGGAGCATGGGAAGAACACCAGAGAAAGAGACAATTATTGGGAAGGTTTTTTCATTAGTTTTACCTGTATTACTACATTAATGACCATAGAAATAGGATGATTCAGATTGTTTGTGCTAATACCATCGCACTTAGAATAAGAATAAATTTTTTACTAACCACTAAAGCTTTAAGTTATGACTTCATTTAGGCAGTGCATTCCTTTAACCCAAATAAATTGCATACATGTCTGTATTGACTGTTAAATATGGATGTGCCAATATTCACAACACCTCTGTTTACAAACAGTACCTAATTTCATTATAATGACCACAAGGTCTTGGATGTTTTGTGTAATGCTTGGGGTTCTTAACAATATTCTGAGATCTGAAAGTATCAGTATTTCTGTGAAACGCTTTAGTATATGAGAATCCATTTCATGAAGATACTTGTTCATTTATCTTTCTTTTAGAAGTAGACTGTCAGACATCCATTTTCTGCATGTTCCAATCCAACCCTTTGTAAACCTTCCACTGAATCTCTAAAAGATAATAAACACATTATTCAGACAAATCAAAAGAAAAAGGGGTGCTTTAATTGCTTCACACCATTCTCCAGAAGCTCCAAAGCACAGAGCTTCTAGAGAAAAAGACATGTCCACCTCCACTGTCAAAAAGCAGTATCTCCAGTTATACCTTCATGCAGTCTCTACCCATGTCCTGGTTTCAGTGGGGATAGAGCTCATTTTCTTTCTAGTAACTGGTACAGTGCTGTATTTTGTGGCTTTTGTTGCTAGGTCAAGGACTTTTCAGTTTCCCATGTGCTGCCTAAAGCAGGTGCACAAGAAGTTGAGAGGAAGCACTCCCTGTAGAGGTGACCCAAACTGGCCAAAGGGACATTCCATACCAAAAACCATCATGTCCAGCATATTAACTGGGGATAGCTGGCTGTGAGAGGCTGATTGCTGCTGAGGAACAGACTGGGCATCGGTCAGCAAGTGGTGAGGAGATGCATTTTGCATCAACTGCCTTCCCTGAGCTATGTTCCTCTCTCTCTTTTTGTTGCCTTCCTTTTTATTATACTTATATTTTACTTTATTTCAATTATCAAACTGCTCTTATCTCAGCCCACAGGTTTGGGATTTTTTTAATCCAATTCTCCTCCACATCTCACAGAGGTGAGCAATAAGTAAGTGACTGCATAGTACTTAGTTTCCAGCTGGTGTTAAGTCACTACAACCAAGAACACTTGGAATAGCAGTGATCTGAAATAAACAGGTTGTAAGAAGATTGAAGAGGATTGAAAAGCAAGCCTACTTTTGGGTAAGATGTTAAGTTTAGCAAGGATATAGAAATCGTGGGTTACTATTCTGCCTCTGTACTCTTTTATACTCAGACAGCACATATGAAAGGGGGTTTTTTGAAGCTGCAGTTGGCAGCAGCAGGAAAAAAATTAGTGCAAAATAGAATGTAGCAGCCTGTTAAATAAAGTTCAAATCACCCTGGCTAGGTTAAACAATGGAGCCTCTGAACTGGACCAAAAAACGCTTGTAAGAAATGGCACACAGGCCTGCCCACAGCCACAGCTCACTCTCACAGCTAGCAAAACAGGAAAAGGCAAAGAAATGTGGAAAATAAACCTGCACAAGCTGGATAACACCAGCAGGATGAGAACCAAGTTAGCAGATTGTTACCAAAGTCACTGTCAAGACAATGCTTTAACATGGTTCCTAGTGATAAATTTCTGAGATGTGTTACCAAACTCCTCTTCTTAATATTGCTTTCCTTGCTTCTTGTGAAGATTCAAAAATTATGACTGGACAAATAAGGCAAATATCTAAGGAAAATGTTCAGTATTTCTATGCAGAGACTTGAGGATAGTTAGTTGTTTGCCAACCATAAATTTTGCTAATAGCAAATGGGTTACAGTTTGAGGGTATTTCATCATGCTGATACAGAAGCTTATATTTCAATTTCACAATTGGGTTGTAGCAGTGTATTAACATTCTTATTAAAATTCTGTATTTTCACATAGATATATATACCTAGATGGAAAGTTCTGCTTTTTTACTCCGATTTGCTACACCCAAAGGCAAATATTTTTAATTTATCTTATTTTTGGTAAATGTGAGCAAAATCAGCTCATTTCCTTGACCTATGCAAGGATTAAAAAATGCTCAACATAAAGGAGTTATATGCTCAGTGTATGCAGGAAGCATCTGAACTTTAAAAGATGAAACTTAACAGGTTGATACAGAGGATTAGTCTCCAGGCCAATATGCAAAAATCAAATATTCACACAATAAGATTAAAAATGTACTAAAATCAATTGTGCAACGTGTTACTTTGCTACTTGTAGCAAATTCATTTTTTAGTTCTGACTTTCTCTGTTAGCTTATAATTGTGTTGCTCTTTATTTGCATGCAGAATCACATGTATGACACTGATGCTGCATAGCACTGCAGGTCTCCTTGGTGCATTGTTCCACTGAAGTGTTTTCTGCTTCATAGTTAATGGCACATGTTCCTAAGTAAGCTGTAAATTCCAGCAATAGAGTTTGTGTTCTATCTTAAATTATCTTTTCTCCTTGAGAAGAGCAAATCTGAGATTTGGAAGGTTTTGCATCCCTTAGAGCAGGTTGGCAGTTACTTCTGGGCACAACTGTGGCCTTTCATCATAAATAGAATTATTATATTCCACCACACCACTGCAGGCTTGGGAAACTGTAAAAATCTAAAGAAATATTTCATAGTGCAGGAGGAAAACTAACTTCTTACTCAAATGGGAAAGTAAGGATTTAAAAGAGATGATTCTCACCATCTTTCCTAAATACAGAATAAGATGTAAAACAGAGCAGTCCCATTTGAAATAACTGAGATTCTTTTGTAGCTGCTGTAGCACAGAAGTTTGACATATATGGTTAAAACAGATGAATAATTGACAGACAGAGAGCACCTTGTCCAACACCAACTTGTGCAAGGACTTGGCCAATGACATATGAGATGTTTGTGGCCTACAGAAATCTGAGCTCCTGCATTTTAACCTAAGGCACTTTTCTTTTACCTCTTACCCTAAGCTTCTTCTCCAGCTCTATAAGGTGTTCACATAGGCTGCCATTCCTTCCCCATAAAATTTATACTAACCATGGCCTCAGGCAGGTGGACTTTTCCCTCACTATGAAAAGGGAATTCTCACCTTCTGTTCCCTTCCATTACACTTCCCATTTCTTTGAAATAGATTGGCCCCTGAAGGTTTGCTGCAGGTACTGGTCTTCTATGCAGAGGTCTTGTGCATACTGGGTTGTTTCTTATGTAATATCTGGTGTATACTCTATGTTGGCTCTAAGGATACCATTCTTAAAAATGCCATCTATGACTATGTCTCCACATAGGAAGTTTCTTGCCTGCAATGTATACTTTATCCCTAACACATAACTTCAGATCTGGTTTTTTACCTTTTATAGGAGAGGCATTTACCAGAGTGAGTGAACAAACTCACTGGGGCAAAAAGGCAAGTGTTAGGAAATAAACAGAATGTCCAGCAGGTGTCCATTTAGACAGGTAAACAAGGAAACAAGCCTATGCTTCTGTCAAGATTGCAAAGCAATTTTTAGATGCTTCTAAAAATCACCCCACCATTTTTTTTCAAAACTGTCCTGGCTCACAATCATCTGTTAATTCAGTCTTGAGTGTCTCCATTTCATTTATATAACACAGGCCCTGTCTCAGTGTGAAGTTCCCTAAAATAGTTATTGTGTCTTTGGGCAAAAAAAATCCAGACAGTAGCAGAAAGGAAAAACAGTAAGCATTTAGTTCTCCTGCTGAGATAGAGATTATATGTCTGGTTTCCTAAATATCCAAAGTGAGACTAGACTAAAGCAATGGTGTTTTGAGACCTTTCTAATTTCACTTGATGCCTTCCAACTTACTTGCCTGATATCAATATCCAGTTTACCCCACTGGGTTTAATTTCACTCATTGTCACCTTTTTTGGTGGCAGTAGGCTGAAGCATTCACATTCTTGACTCTGTTTCTGACTTACTGATCCTTCCAAGGGTATGCATTACAAGTGAAGAGGATTTGAATTCTGCATGCCATGATTTCATGTTGTTTGTGCAATGGTCTGCTTGCAGATGCATGTAATTCAGCCCACCTATAATTATGTAACTATATACTACACATACAAATAATAAAAAATATATTAACACTTTAGATAAAACTGGCTTTTAGTCATTCTCTTTTCCCAGAAGAGATGTCTAATAAGTCTTGCCTTTTTAAATAAAAAAGATAATGCAAAGATAGTGCAAGATTTAATTAACTGAAGTTTGACAAATGCTGTGAGTTCCCTATATTTTTATGTGTCCTGTTGGCTCATTTCTCATAGAGATTCAGTATTGCCATAAGCAATATTCAGTATTGCCATTGCAATAAGCCCTGCCAATTGCCAACAGACAGGCAGAGAAAAGGGCTGTGGAAGATACAGAACCTGTACTGGGAAGTCTAGAACAAAAAAACTTACTGAAATAAATAGTCCAGAGAGAGGGACAGGAAGGGAAAGAAAACTAAACTGGTGATGAGACAAGAGATAAGCTCATCCTCTATCTTCTTTCACTCTACAGATGGATGTTTTCTCTACCATCCTTCTCCTCTTGCTTGCCATTTTTCTCTGGTATTTATTGGCACATTTTAATCCCTTTTCTTCAACCTCCTACCTCAGCATGTTATCAGAGTCCCTTTTGGGGAGCTAAGTAAGATGCTATTATTTAGACTCGCTGGCATTTAAACCCCAAC
>VZTT01055373.1:9846-24558 GCA_013400855.1 Buphagus erythrorhynchus
AGTTTTACCTGCAACTGAAAACAGCTCACCCCCTGATGGATAGTCATTAATGTTATACTATATAAACTCAGCATACTTATGATAATTAATACATTCGTAGTTAAACAACTGTACATTGAGTTTTACTTTCAATACTTAAAAACGAGCAAATAAACAGTATTAATGCTTGGAATAGAAAGGCCATAATTCCTTGTCTCAACACATAGCTAGAGCAGAAGTGGAGACCAGGGCAGCCTTTGCACAGAAATGCTCACACTCGCTGTTGTTTGTGGGTTACCCACCCGCCCAAGCTCAGCCCAGCACATAACTAAGCTGTGTCTGTACGACACTGCTAATGACTTATCATCACATTTTAGGTTGCCTTTAATAGTAAATCAACTGATATAAACTAACATAAATTAGAGCAGTTAGATCCAACTCCATTTTCTAACTAAGACCCCCTTGTGACTGCCAACAGTTCAGCACAGCCATTTGTACCAGTGACTGTGTGTTGGTGTCCTCCAGATGCAGAGCCACATCACTAATGTATTACTGGCCAGAGCAGAAAAAAGTCACCTTTCTATTGGATGACAATTCAAAAATACAAACTTGTCTTAGCTCCTATTCTCACATATTAGAAATGAAAATAATAAAGCTAACCCCCATCTCCCTCACCTTATGGACTGAAAATGTAATGTATGCCCAAAATGTCAATATCAGACTTATTTTTCCTTGTTAACTAAACCTTTACCAGTTGGTACTATTTATTTCTAACCTCTGAAGCAATAATAAACACAGAACTATGATTTACTTCAAGCCTTTCTATTATTAAAACACTTTGTCTTATTGTTTTATTGATTTACAATCTGTCCTACTTACATTTTTAGCATCTGAAAACAATCAAGGCACAAAGCTGCAAAATGTTTAGACATTAATTGTTAAGAGACAGCATTTTATTCCAGGCTAGGGGTTTGAGTCCTCGACTGCTAAGCATTCTGGTATGGAGATGATTTATGGCCTTGTAGCAATAACGATGCGGCAGAGCCATTAACATATTGGCAGACCCTAGGATGGATTATCGACATTGATTATTTCATGGACCACTGATATCCATTTGTTAAGAGAAGCTCGAAGATGGCCTCTCTCTGACTGAAATCTTTTACGAGCAGACAGCATTTAAGTATTAGGAACCTGGGATTTGGGCAATTTTTTTTCTTCCTGCTCCCTCTGCCCTCCCCGCAATCTACCTCTGTCTCCTCTTAGCCTCTAACAAAAAGTGTCAAAAATTAAAGTTCATTCTTCACCATGGTCTTAATTTCTCAACTCATCATAACCATGTCTTCTTTAAAAATTAATGATTGCCAGCATTTAGCCACTGGTTGTTGCTATGAAGATCTATGCAAAAAGCAAGGATCCCTATAGAGTGCATGATATATGGAATTCTCTTTATTACTACAATAAAACTTACTGACATTTCAATACTTCTGCAAATAGCATTATAGTATCAATCTTCTGAATTAGGTTGAAAATTAAGTTGTAAATTAAAAGAAAGTGTACTTTGGAATACAACATGATATGTCACCTAGAAAAAGACCTTTGTGCATAACAGAGCTGAGCAGAAAAACTGAAAGATAAGCCCAGGTGCCTCTAAAGTGCCTATTTCATCATAAAGGATCTAGGTTATATTTTACAAGAAGAATGCAGTCTGAAAGCCCTTATATTTCACCTCAGGAGAACAGATTCTGAATCTCTTAAAAAAAAAGGATGAATTTGACAGCATCAGCTCATTAGCAGAGATGCCAAAAAAGCCTTCGCAAGGGACAGGTGGGATTTCAGGTGGACAAGGGCTGGGAAGGTGGAAAGAAAGATGGAAAGATGAGAAGGGAAGGAAAAGGGCTTTATTTTTAGTATAGGACCTCAGTGAAAATACCCTGTCTTCTTTAAATATATTTCCACCTACCTGAGTTACCAGAAAATAACAAATTATATCCACTACTACACTTGAGTTGTGCCAAAAGATTGAAAAGTGTTCTATTTCAATCAAAGTATAATTTATAAATAACTTCACTTATGGACCTGTTTGAGACTGCTAATAATGCAGGTTAATGGCTGAAAAATGAATTCCTTTGCCCCCCAAGACAGGTCTTTCAATATTTTCTAAAACAGGAGCTGCTAATGAGGTGATACATCAGGCTGAAATTCAAGCTAATATAAAAAATGTATTCGTGTTCACTGTGCATAAACACAAACTAAAAAAAGTTGTTTTGCAATAGGAAAAACCACATACATTAATACTCAAACAAGGAAGATGTTATATAGAGGAACAGCTACCAGCATAAAAGAAACCTCAGTTCTTCAGATCATCCCCATGTATTCAGCAACATTAATGGTAAAGAGCTCCATTACCAACTCCTCCATTTTTAGGAAATTCAAGACATACAGTGTTTCCTGGATATAACACATCGCTTTCAGAGCAATCAAGCTAACAAGACCACATGATTTCTTTTTTTGAAGTTACACGATTCTGATATAAAGATATCAGGAAGCTAAAATATTCCCATTCACTAATTGGATTCAACAGTCACTACATGTTATAAAATCAAGTCAGTTATCATTTACAGCTTATAAGGCCCCTCATAAAATCATAATCTCCTTTATGGTTTGTCACAGTGCTTTTGTACAAAGGGCATTACACTCAAGAGTAAAACCAGATTTTGTTTGGGTATGGATCCCCATCTTTAAAATATTTCCAAAATACATGGAAAGAAAGGTGCTCTTAGCCTCACCACATCTGAAAATCCAAAACACAACTTATATTATCAAAAGTACTTTTGGTGGTTCAGTGTGTAACCAGCTCCTTCAAGGGGATAACACACACCTGAATGACACTGGCACCTTCCCCTGTGCTATCACTCCCGTGCAGCCTGGTGAACATGCCAGTGTTTGTAACCACACAGAATCCAGGACAGAGATGGGTCCAGAGGATGTACTTGCTCTAAGCTGGCATTAATTTTCAAATGGGAGATAGTTTCTTACTTTCAGTAATAAAATTCATGTAGACAGTGAAATGCCTGGAAAGAAAAATTATCCCACACGCACACACACAACACTTGGAGTAACATGCACACTTGCTATCAAATCAAGTGAATCAAAGTCCTACTACCACATCTCCAGAAGGAAGCAGGTAAGACTCCTGAGATCCTTCAGGAATCCCAGCCCCAAGCTGGCAGGGTCAGACAGAGGAAAGCATTTCTAAGCAAGCATTCACTCAGGGGATCTCCAATACCTGCTCCAGGACAGTTGAAGAAAAGCATGGTGGTCCCCTCATCTGGAGCAGCCATGAACACCACCTACGGTTGTGTGCTGGAGAGAGAATCCTTAGGGCTAAGTTAGAGCTGACAGTCCCCACACAAAAAGGAACTGCCCCACTACCAGCTAAGCAAAGTGATCTTGTCATGTTAATACAAAAAGGTACAAAAGTAATCTAAGTCCAACGGCAAACCTGGAAAAAAAAGCATTAATTTTTCAAATTTCATACAAAATCAAAATTTGATGAGAATTCATCTACATATACAAAAACAATGTCACATGGCTTTACACAAGGAAAAATTCCTAAGTATCTCACAATAGTCATGGTATCAGTTTGAAACTGCTGCAATATTCAGTGCAATAACAGAGACTGTACAGTATTCAACACAGACAAGCTTTGTAAGCCCTCTTTGGAGGTTTACAATTTCTGCATGGACAAGATGACTCCCAAATTTAAATTCGTCTTTGTTTTAGTGTAGAAAACTAATAATGACCACTCACACAGCTGGATTTTAAACACACCATCCAGAAAAAACAACATGAAAAGAACCAACTAAATATGTATTCTAGCAAGTCAAAGACTTGCATAGCCTATATGCATATCTCAAATAAGATTTCTTTAATTGTAATGGACTTCTGTTTTTACAGTATTTGACATGGCCAAATAAGATCTCAATGATGAGTCACTGAATCTACAGTTTTAATTGCAGATTTACAGTGCCAGGTTGAAATAAGTGTCACATTCACATCCCTAAACGAGATGCAATGACTACTACTACTGTTTAGCAACAGATCTATACAAATTTAAATGGACCGTGATTTTAATATAGCCAATCCTCAGACATGCTGCTCTTCCCAGTGTCCTCATCACCTAAAACCACTAACCCACAGCTAGTATTAAAACAGAGCCTCTGTTCTGTTAGTTAACTTCTAAACGACTAATACACAGAAAAGAAACACCTTTGAGAGGAAACAGGCGAGGAAGAAAGAAGAAAAGTGACTCAGAGTCATGTTTGTGAGATTTTCACAGCTAATCACACACAAGACTGATTCACTGCTCACCTCGCTCTGTTCACTCATTTTTCATATCATACTTTTCACTGCCCCATCAGCCTGCTCCACCAAGGTCAAATGAAGGAAATGATAGCACACATACCACACTAAGATTTATTATAAACACTTCTGCTTTCTTCATACGTGGAGGAAATATGTTACTGACATTACTGTTTATAAAAATTAAGGTAAGCAGTAGAGGCCATCAGCCTGGATAAATAAGAAATGTAAAAATTTCAATAAAAAGGGAATAATTTATCTCTATTCGTTTGCAGTGCCTGAAGGGTTTTTTTTTAAATCAACAAGATGATAAAAATTTCCAACATATAACATGAAAATTATCACTGCTACACAAGTGCTACCACTGCTACCTCTTTTTTTCTCCCCTTCCTTTCTTATACTTCAACTGAAATTTCAAACCTGGGGCATAAATGCCACTTGAGCCACAGTAACAAAGCAAAGTCTCAGTGACTTCATATATGTAACAATTATGAATGAGGGCACACCCAGAAACTCAGGCCTGAAAGTAACCCATTAACTACAAGGGATGATTTGCAGCACGTTAACAAAACCAAGTGATTTGGCCATGAGTAAATTCCTCCTTAGAAAGAAAAGTGCCATTTCATTATTGTAAATTAGGAACTAACACGGTGAAGAATTAATGAGTTACCTCCAAAATAGCTACAGATTTGTCAAAAAGGTAGTCAAACACCAAGAGTCTTTCACTTTCCATCCAAAAGCCTATTTTGAAGATGCCCAAATCACCTGTGTTCTTTAGTGTCTGGCATGGAAATTCTATGAGACAGTACGGAAGAGACTAAATAAAGCTGTTTCTTCACATTTCCTATGAATGACCACAGCACATCACTACACCAATTTTCCAGGATTATAATGATTTTACTAAAGAAAAGCTTATTAAGATATACTTAAGATCTTCCTAAAATACGAAGAAAGCATTTCAGTACTTATTCTCAAGCTGTCAAATTATCCCTTTTTATAAAAGAAATGGACATTTTTCTTGGTATCTCTTTAGTTAATTAGTTTAGCTTTAGCAGTTAGTGCTAAATGACTAAAAAAAAAAAAAAAGGTGACTGGAATGCAGGGCCAACAAAACTCTATGTACTACTTCTCACCAATAGCTCTGACCAAAAAAAAAAAATCACGTCCCTGTATTTGTAGCAATACAGAAGTACAGAAAAATAATGTAAAATGTGCAAGATGCCAAAAAATTTGCTGCAAACATCAGATGTGGTATATCCATCCATGTCCAACATAGAAATTACTGACTCTTCAACCTACATGAAAGAGCCATCATAAAAAAATTCATCTCAATGAAATAACTCAAGTAGACCCTCAAAAACACAGTTACACTGAGAAAGACAGGTCTCTAATCACACTTGCCTATGTAAATGAATTACAGCATTTTTTATTTACACACTTATCAGAAAAGTAAACTAGGAAATTAATTACTGTTCTCATACACAGACCCCAGGGACTACTCCTGACAAGGCATAAGGGGCTTATATCAGGGTTGAATATAGTTTTATGTACAGTAATATTTGACACAACACTCCCAAAAGAACTTAGAGTAGCAAGAATTCTACTGCTCTGGTTTACAGCTAAAAATATTTCTATAAATAAATAAATCACATATCTAAACAGCCAAGACATGTGACATGGAACTACACGATCTTCGTTTTCACCTTTATTCTCAATTGTAAAAAATTAGGAAAATGGTATATTACAAGTGTAGAAATTACAGATCAGCAGTTTTGTTTTTTCTCACATAGAATTCCATTTCATGCCAAAACAAGATTAAATACCCTATCCTAGGGTAACTTTCTGCAGCACTGCCTCTTTGCAAGAACAGAGGATGCAGCAAAACACCCCCTGATGTTAGCTAAATCACTTTTAAAAACAAAGGTAATGCAAAATATGTAATCTAAATAAAAATCTCTTATGCCCTAAGAAAGCAGGTACTACTTACACTAAAAACAGCACCCATAATTGTCATATTTCATAATCATACTGTTCCTAACCAAAAAGCTCTAAAAGACAGATTATTCCTTTCCTTCAAGATAGGAAGTATCTTGTAAGTATCACATAAGTATACACTGCATAGGGGCTATATAACATCATCTTCCATCAGAGTGACCAGAATTATTCTACCTGACTGTCCCCAGTCCTCAAGGAGAGGCCACAGAGCAGAGCAGTAGATGACAGAAACAGCTCACACCAGCAATCCCCATAGCTCACACCAGCAATCTTCCAAAGACACACTGAATGCATTCAGTGCCCACATCCTGAAACCAATGTACACAACCAGGCTTCAAAAACAGATTAGCAAATACATTGTACAGTGTGAACAACATCAGTTTTTCCCACATAATTTCTATGCATCTTTCCAAGCCCAAAATAATTCCCTGGAAATGTGTAGAGACTCCATTAATCAGGACAAGTTCTCCAGTTTAAAGAAGGCTATGCATTTCATGGACACTCTGGAAAGCTCATCAGTAAAAACACCATACTATAATTATCTTCATAGCAATTTATTCATTGACATCCATAAGACTAAATCACATTTCTTAAAATTCAATTAAACACATTATATTACTATGTAAATAGCTGTTTCCCACATACTGCCAAAGCCAACAACTGAGGAACAGCTTCTCTTTTCTCTGATGACTTGCATTTTTCTGCAGTTGAAAGCACATCAGGGCACTGCATGGAAATGTCTTGTTAGCACAGTGCATTCTGGTTTTTCATAAACTGCTGAGTGGAAGGAGAAGTAACAGCTTGGGCCAACCCGTGTTCTTCAAAGTGTCTGTGTGAATCCAAGGGATTCCAATACAACCACCCCATGCTGCCAGAAGATATTTTGCCCACTATGCTGTATATAAACCTTCATTTCTGTTTGCATTCTACACTGAAATGATATTTGATTTCTAAAACTAAAATAGTGGATAAAATTAGGACCTACTGATTTGCTCCCGTAGGGTAATTCCTATTTTTCTGTTTCTATATAAGCAGATAAATAACAAAAAAAGGCTTGTGATCCTCTCGTGTAAATAAAATCTGGTAGTAATCGAAAGCTACAGGTCTGTTTCCCTTAAAAACCAGACAATAATATTGTGGTACCAAGAAGCTACATCAGTGGGAAAACATATGATTTTTCTTCAGTAAAATAAAATGCACATAATGGGTTTATTATTACCATGCATCTGAAGGCAATATCCAAATACCTGCCTCTAGCAGGAGCACAGTTTGTAAGAGAAAAAAAATATTTTTATTCACGATAGCAAAAGCAACAATAACTGATTAAAGTAAATTTAGTGGAAACATTAAAATAACAGCTGTGGAAAGAAAATTTATTTTTCTCTAGCATACTGTGTGGACTTATTGAAAATAATCAAGTACTCAGTTTGAATTAACTGAGTGTGAGTGAATCTTGAGAAAAGGAGAAAGAGACTGCAATAAAAGGCACTAACAGGAATTTGTTAGCTCCTTCTCTGCTTGGCTTCTTCATATATTTTAAGAAAATCTGCAAAGATGCAAAGAATCCTCCTGTGTTCAGTTAGCAGTAAGTAAATTGCTGTGGGCTCTGAGTGCTGGAATACTTTAGCAGGCAATTCCTCTCTGTCTTTCATTCTGTTTGTCTGTGTTAAATTCCCCCTCTGCCCTCATCCATTCTCACATCCAGTTCCCAGCTTTGTCCATCCATCAATCCACACACTTTGTCAGTGCTGACTTCATCCTGGCTCTCACAATCACATCCCAGCCAGGCTGCTGCCACGAGGGAGCTTTTCGCCTCCCATCTGCGTCTCCCTGCTCTGCTGACGGAGGCCCTGCCGCTTGTCGCTTCCTATTGCACAGGCAAGCAAAACCACTAATACTGAACCTGATTTCTATCGTGCAGCTTTTCACCTTTCCTATCGGGAGGAACAGAGGAAGAGACAGACAGACACGGAAGGGGGGAGAGAGAGAGATGTTTGCTGAATTTTCTAAAACAATTCGTCCGCTAGTCAGGTTGAGGCTCAATTCATCTTCAGCTCTACAAAACATCAATAGAAATCACAAGGAGAAAATGTATCACTAATTAAGGGTTGATAAGCTCTACGTCAAGAGCAGTTTAGGAGAAAAAAAAACACCTCACCAGCATATAGAGATTCTTTACCAGCTGAAATCCAAGCAGCAGCTTCATGGCAACTTTAAGTTAAAATCTCATATAAATTTCTTGCATAAAATATGCTGTCTTAGAAGCAACATTCTGGGAAAATAACACACCAAAACCAAATGCGGCTTCATTCAAAAAGTAATTTACAAAGATTTAAATTTCAACCGGAAAAACATAAGAGATGACTAAAGAAACAAATTGTTACCTAGCAATGAAATTATATAAAATCACTGTGTTTTCCCTTTCCTTTTCCTCAGTTCAGCACTGCAATATTCTCAGCACAAAATAACTACTATTAATATTTTGCTTTTAATTAGAGGCTAGGTACTTGCAAAAACATGGTACTGCTTCTCAAAAAAAAAAAAAAAAAGTAAT
Organism: Buphagus erythrorhynchus; assembly: GCA_013400855.1. Taxonomy (NCBI): domain Eukaryota; kingdom Metazoa; phylum Chordata; class Aves; order Passeriformes; family Sturnidae; genus Buphagus; species Buphagus erythrorhynchus. The sequence continues at coordinate 18,737 of VZTT01055373.1, forward strand.
ATAATCACCTCAGCATTAGCTAGAAATGACAAAAGTTCTTCAAACATTCCATTTGTGCACTGTGAAGTAGAAGCAGGGTGGAACAGTGTATGTTATCACTAAATCAGCAGTTACATGAGCAAAAACATTTTATGAAATGGAAATTAACTCATTTCCATCATTATCATATACTTGATTCTACCTGTAAAAACAAAATGGAACAAGAATATTTCTGACAGGTCATTTCAGGAAAAGAAATCACTTGCATGAAATTACTCACTAAGGAACTAAAACCCTCCCACAAACAACTTCTATGTCCTGGTATAAATCTTTTTGCCTAATTGTGCTTCAGTTTACAAACCACTCACTCACAACAACTTGGTGAGCACACTATTTAGCTCACCACTAAAAATATATTTTTATGTGTTTCGATGAAAGATCCCATCAGCAAAAACACAGGATTGTTCTATGACCTGTACAAAGTACTTCAAATATTCTGGGACTTGCTGGGCAACAAAAGGCTTTGCTTCCAGTCCCAGTTATACTGCTAACTATCCCTTTACTGCTGAGTTCAGTAAATCCTGCTGATTCCTCACTCCTCAAAGACATAGAAGGAAGAAAAAAATAAATCTAATGATCAGGCCCAGGCTTTTTTCTCTCATCAAACCCCTTCCCTCAGGGATCAAACTGTTCTTTTCTCAAAGATACACTGACACACCCAAGAATCACATTCTGTCTACATGTATACATTCAATTACGATATCACAGATATGTTTTACTTTAAGTTTTTTTTTAGCTAAAACTGGAACGTAAAGCCAATAAAAGAAAACACACAAAAGAAGAAAAAAGAGACACTTGAGGGTGATCTGAGCTAACAAAAATAAAGACCTTCCCTCAACATGCATGTATATGTTACCTGGGCCTTCCTGCCATACCTGTATTTCACTGCACTTACGAAGGGAGACAGAACCCCAAACACCCCAGTTTTATTCCCTGAACCACTGGCCTCACGTATGTTTCAGGTATGATACAGTAGAACTGAAAAGCAGCAGAAGAAAGTCTTCTTTGCAGTGCTACTATACACATCAGACATCTCTAATTAGACAGCAACAAAATTTTATTAATAGGCTGGACATTATGGAATGAGCTTGTTATAAATGGGCCCTGTCAAAGCCTTATTCAGCTACCAAATGAGTATTCTCAGTTCACTGCTCGCATCTGAAGCATCACCGCTGGTGCCGGATAACAAATGATTGCTATTAACCGTATTGTTAGTAATGATGGCTGAAAACAAACAAAAACCCATAAATAACAGTCTACAGAAAAATTAACCCATAAACTTGATAGATATCCAGCTGAGAAATAATAAATGACACTTTGGATCCTGCTGGGAGAAGCTAGTGGTTTTTGTTTTCTTCTCTGTCATTAACACATTTTCTGTGCTAAAAATTAGATTCTGATATATAATTATCAACGCTTCCAGATATTAATTCTGCTATCGCTCCCTCTGCTTCTCTGCTGGTTGGGTGTAATGTTATTCACAGATTACTCTGAGAAAACACATCAAACACTTAACAGAGCAGGTCAAAGTGACAAGCAGCTTTTGCTGACAACACCAACCTGCACAGCCTTTTTTACCCCGGACACAAAACAAATTTCTCATATTAATTTACTCTGGATTCTTTGTAGCTAGAACAAATCTTTGCTATGTAACATGAGCTATGCATATTCCCAGCTGTCCTAATGTAGGTTGCACTGAGGAGGAGGAACTGACAATTATTATCTTGCTTTTATAGAGTGAAATCCACATTTGTTAACATCCTAAAGAAATATGCCTATTTTCACAGCCAATTAAAACAAGTTTCTTCTTACCAGATATTGTTTCAGTGGCAAAGCCATGCTTTCTCTCTCCTTTTAGGGAAAAAAAAATAAAACTGGCTATGAAAAACACTCAGATGTTTTCACTGAAGATGGAAAAGCAGCCCTACTTTTTTCAATAGAAGAAAATTAGGAGTCATTATTCACCTGCCTCTCAAGCACAAAAACTTTGCAACCTTTGCACACAAACACAGCAACGAACAAGTCTTTATCAGACCTTAATATGTCTTGATGAGAAGACACAGAGTAATATCACAAAATAATTATGTCTCACTACCTTGGAAATGTTTGCATACACGAGTAGCTTGAAGGAACGTTACTGATCGTGGTCAGTCATTTGCAGCACCTGAAGCCCCAGGCTCTGCTGCACACTGGGCACAGCACAGGTTACATGGCCCCTTCCTCAAGGCTTTACTGTCCACTGCTGCACCCATGCAGTAAGAGGCTGCTCACACAACCCAAGTTATATGTGCATCTTACATTGGCAGGAACACTACATTTTCTGGTTCATGCTCTGCACAGTTTGCAATAGTTTTTTTAATACTACTCATAAGCCTTTTTTATAACACATTTTTAACTATTTTGACATATATTCGTATTTGACTTGCTGTATTTATAGTGACACTGAAGTTCACTCATTTGAGCAATGACTTTCAGTTCCTTAGAGTTCAATGAATAACATGCTTCAGAGTATTAAAGAAAAAAACCCTTAGGTAAACAAAATTAGAGAATATAAACAGGTGTGGACCACTGTAAAGTATGAAGAATGCATAGTACAAATCACACAAATTTCTGGACATTCTTTCCTCCCCTTTCCCCACCTACAATAAAGTATAGGAAAAAAATCAGAGCAATGTTTCTGCCAACAGGTTAGAAATTCCCTTAATTGCAATTATTCAAGGGAAATGGCTTGCTCACTATTCACATGTTCTTTTCCAATTAAACAGCTTTCCATTACATTTGTAACAGCATCTAAGGAAAAATATTTTGGAAAAGTATTTAAATAAATTAAAAATGAAGGTTGGAGGGAGTATTTCCTGCTCTGCATGCCTAGTTTTTAATTTCCACATTGTGTCCCCATGGCCATGTTTTGCTGATGACAGAGTCTGACTGCAAATCCCATACCTGCTATACACTACGTTTTCTCAGTATCTGGCACTGTGATATTAAATAACTATAAAACTAGAAAGCCAAAATAACTAAATCACCTGGCAGCCAATTTCTGAGAGTTAAACCACAAACCCGGAAAATGGTGGAGTGTGTTGAAATAATGTAAAGGAAACCCATAAATTCAAACTTTATGTTCTGTAAAGAACAAATATGAAAAAGGCATCAAAATAATGAAAGATTGTTTATGTATTCTGGCATGAAATGGGAATGTGTTATGAGAGAGAGCGCAATGGCAGAGACAGATCGACAGAGCTGACAGTGTGGTATTCATCCTGCATGGTACAGCAGACGTCCTGCTAGTGGCAGTCGACAGCGCAATAAATCAAGGGCTCTCGATGCTGTACCTACAGCTTATTACATCCAAGATGACAAATAAATAATAATCCCTGTCACAGCGGCCCTTTGCTCAAGGATTGAGCCTGAAACCTTTTGCTCATCACTCCTGGTCTTAAGTGAAAATACTAGAACAAGGGAATTGAAGGCCACGGTTTACTGAGCTCATGAAATACAAAGCAAGCTGGCCACAGGAACTAAAACCAAGCAGGAAAGGTCAAGTAGCAAGAAAGGATAAATATTTAAATAATCCCTGCAAAAGGATAGCAGCATTTCACAGCTGTGAAACTGCAAGAGATTTTTAAAAACCCCAAGCCTCTCATGTCAAGGCCCCAAACAGTTGAAACTGGTAGCATTAAGTTCCAGAGTTTCTGTTTTCCAACTACACATTGGGGCACATCCCCATCAGTTTGTTTGCTCCCTCCATTATCCCCAAGTAGAATAGCTGTACATCCAAGGTGGATGTCAGGCAGCAAAACCACAGCCCCATCCCCTCCACACCATCCCCTAAAGGCAAACAACAAATCTTGAAGAAAGAATCCCTAGTTCTCCCTTTTTAGTATTCTTTCCCCAGTATTTAACTTCTTAGAATGTTTTTAACATTTAGGCAATCTTTGAGCTTTCATCCACTTAGAAGACAGTACAAAAAAAAAGTCAGTATCAACTAATACTGCAGAGAGGTCTCATTCACCTCGCTGGCCCACCAATTATAAATACAGATACATACAAGGTGCCTTGAGTCCATCATCAAATCTGACACAGGTTTTCTTCTTCAAATTAAACATGCATCTTCTGTAGAGTCTGGTAGAATATTGAAGTTAGGATAAACATTTCTTTTTGAAATACTCATAACAACAGAGTATACTTTGTCAACTTCATGTCTCTTTTCTTTATCATTTAAACTTGCAGTTGTATTTTCAAGCAATAGAGACAGCACTGAATTAATCCAATGCCAGTTCTGAGGCTCACTGTTGCCACCTGTAAATGCTTTTGTCTCTTAAGGTAAATCCCTTGCTCACTCTTTACTCCATTTTTAAAGTAACATCCCCTCAACAAAACCTGGTCAATACAGAAAGTAGAACTTTACAAGGTATATTAGAGGAGTACAACACCATCAAAAACACAACAAAAAAAATGCAATCTTGCACTGACTATCAGGTGCTGAATGAGGCCTCCTCCTTGATGATGATGACTAGGAACTACTTCATACCTTTTCTCTCATCACTGCCGATTTTTTTGTGCTTTTTCAGATACATTCCTACTTAATAGGGTAGCCAAGGATACTGAACAGCAAACATTTTGTCCATATCTTGTTTGTGCACTGCCCACCTAATGGTTATTGTCTTCCTTGNTCTATGTATTGGTAAAAAAAAAAGCAAAAAACTTCTTAAAAATATCTGTTTGGCTTACTGTCCATGTTACCTAAATATACTGAGGTTAAGAAAGAATGATTATGATCAAGACAGATAAACCAGGTCTGAACATCAGCATATTTCATAATGACATCTATAAGGTTCTGGAACTTCAACAGGTTCTAAAGTTAAGGGACCAAACAAGAGGTTAACTGAGAAACAGCCACACAGCTTCTAACTGCAAAGCACCTGAAATCCCAAACATTCATAGCTTGAATACCTTGATTCTAGAGTCTCAGTGCACACTTGAGAGATAAGGCCTCTTATTAGAGATAATGTCTGTTCCTAGATCAATAGATTCCATGGACAAAGAGTTAAGTTTTGGGGATCACAAGTCCTTCTTCTATGATCAAACACTTTCTCCAGGCAATATATTTCAGTGAGAAAAGGTCTGCATTCAAAATTGTGCTCATTATTGGCCTGTGCAAGTCTTCCAGATCTTTGATATTTTTAAGAAGGTTTTTCCTTTTTTTTTTCCAAATAAACCATAACATAAAAAACACAACCAATATAATAGGTAGCAGATAAAGCATGTTACTTTGGTCGGTGCATAACTCCTACACACAGAGCAGCAGATGAAATCTTGATCTCCCAAATGCAATAAACCTTATTAACACCTGTGAAACAGGAAGTTACCTTCCTTGTTACCAACCTGCAGCTGTGATACAAAATTACAAATAACCTCTTAAGTACAGCTCCAGTCACCTGGGTCAGTATTTTACAACATAGCAGCAGGCAGCTGAAGTAAAACTCTGCTGGGCTTAACACTGCAAACCCAAGCAGCATTATTGCAATGGTTTAATTACGGTTTAAATACAGTTCAGGACTAGGTCAAAAGTTCCCAATATCCCCAGGAGGACAAAGCACTGCCCTTGCAACAGAAGAACCCCCTTCCCACTTGATGATTCCAAAATCCTTGTGTAACCAATTGAAAAATGTTTAATTCATACTTTAAATGCTGTAGATATCAAGAATTAAATACTATGTCACGATTTTGATAAATACTAATTTATAATCTATACACAAACTGCATACATATGTATGAAGAAA
>VZTT01055406.1:4838-23874 GCA_013400855.1 Buphagus erythrorhynchus
TCACTTCAGATACTATACTGAAGGAAAACTTGGAAAGATGTTGTATTTTCTGTTCTTTTTAATTAGTGAAAATTTCTGATATGCCTTTGTGTAAAGAAGGAGGAGGTTGTCAGTACTGCAAAACTTTTGGCATTCTTCTATTGACATGTAGATCTTACTGCACATCTTCAAACATGAGTCCTTTGTCCTGACTGCTTAAAATGGGCTGATGGGACAGAATACCTCCACCTCAACTTAGGAATTTGGGTTTTATTGCAGAAATGGTATCATATATTATTCAATTTTAGGTTCAGATTTGGTAGCAATGTGGTGTGTGGAGTTCTTTTGACAGGTTGGAGGAATTGCCCACTTTCTACCCTTGTGTTTGCCTCTCATTAAATGGCCTGTAAACTAGTGGCCCAATATATATACATGCTTGACGATGCTAGAAAATCCTTGTCAAACATTATCATCAAATATACTAAGATCTTCATGTATTTTTAAAAGTCACAGCGTGGCTTTAGTCACTTTAATAATAAATAATCATGCTTTTTTATTGTGCTTTGAACTTTGAATTGGTTTTGAACTCCTTAACATTGAAGCTTTCCACTGGAAATGCAAGTGCTGGAAAGTCTTTTTTTNCACCAGGGGAGTAGCCATGGCTGGAATGTGGCTTTCCTGAAGGAAAGTGTCACACTTCTGTCCTGCTTCTCCTGTCCTGCTGTTAACTTCAGTTATGTGCTCATAACTTCACTTGGCCCTCAGGATGAGGGCTTGGGGCTAATTTGCACAGTGGCTTTCCACTAACAGGATCTTCTTTTGGGATCCTACAGTCTCCTGGTACTAATGAGACAACATAAGCATTGTGCCACTCTGTCAAGTTGTCCTATATCATATAACCTCAAAACTCTCGGCAAACATTTTTTATTCAGATTATGCAGAAGAAAATGTCACAAATGTCATTGCTGTAGGATACCCTAGAAAACAGAGGGACTTAACTTTGTGTAAAAAATTGACCAACTGCCTACGCTGCATCTCCCAGAGCAGTAGCCTGTGTTTGGAGTGTGGAGTCCTCACTAGTTCCTGTTGACAGTCAGCCACAAATGTGAATAAAATCATGCAGACCCTGAATTAACCACTCCCACATTATTTGGTTCATTCCATACAAAGCTGGCAGGCTGCTAGGCAGCTTGGATGCAGATAAGGCAAAGACGTGGGAACCGACGTGTGCTCCATGTGTCAGATTTCTGTCGATGGCCCTGATTATGGGAAGGTTTTTCACATTAGAAATTCCAAGTCTTGCCTCATTCCAGCACATTGTGCAACAAGATAAAATGTGCAGAGATAGAGTGGTCAAAACATATATTTGCAGGATCTATGACTTAAAACTCAGCAATTGTATTTCAAATATGATTGCCAATGAATAGAAGGAAAGCTTGGTACTGCTGAGGAAAAGCAGTAATCCTTTTCCCTGTTGGTTATCCTGTGGATATCTAAACTAGGGTTAAAAACAAAGAGCATTAATAAAATTGGCTAACCACAGATCCTCAGGAGACATAGAGAGAAATTTTCAAAGCTTATTATGTCGTCCTAAAATTCATTAAAGCAAAGACAATTCAATGGACTTTGACCCATTAGAGCACACAGAGTGTGCAATTCATACCCTGAATTTACTGGAAAAGTAGTAGAAAGTTACTGGTTCTCATTGTACAAATCAATACCAAAAGGTAGCTTGTGTCTTTCAATGGAAAAAAGGGAAAATTTGTGGAAGAATAATGATCCATCAGCAGTGTAAGAAGATTAAATTTAGTACTGTAAGTAAATAATGGTTTAATACTGGACTAAGACTGAGTTAATAATGTGAGATATGAATATTCTTTTTTCCAATGCTGCAATATTTGACATGTAAGATAATGGAAAGCATGAATAATTGGCCATGCTGGAGAGTAATTTTTATTGTCCTTTGAAGTAGGTCTGCTGCTATGCATTTCCAAGGGGAGCAGCACTGCATGGAGCAAAAGGAAGGTGGAGCAAATGGCTCATCATCATTAGCTTAGAGGAAAATTAAAAAACAACTAGGTAAACTTGCTCAGAATAATCAGGGTTTTAGTGTTCCTTGGGAAAGGTGTTTTCCACCACTTCCAGATGAAACCATGGATTGCTGTGATAATTCTGAGCCATGTGGATTCTACTCATGTATGAAGTCTGCTCATTTCAAAGTGAATTCAGTATCTGAGAGTTACCTGTCAAGCAAGGAAAAAAAGCAATTATTGCAAAAAAGTGATTTTGAATTATCAACATACAGGTGCTATCAACTTTCAGAGCTAGAAAAAACTGTTTATTTCCTAAAGAAAGTAGTATTGAACACTAAAGAGAACTGAAGAACATCCAAGAAAAATTTGCCTAAACATAAAGATAGTCCAAGGCTAAAAAATGGAACAGGCAAAAACTGCACTAAGCCTGAAATTAAAATAACAAAGCTACACATTTATAACTAAAATAAGAAACATGCTGCTAGTCTTTGAAAAGAAACAAATACAAAAGCTTTTTCTAATTTGCAGTTCTATAAATTCTCCCCAGTCTTTTCAGCAACATGCAGATGAATAGATCGGTGAACCCACCTGCAGGAGTTACAGCTGATTCAGAACAAAAGACAAACTTCTAGATTCTGGAACCTGGAGCTTTATAATAGTAAAATAATAAATTAATAAAATACATACTGTACTGAGTGTTGGTGTCGAGGTTTTGGTGAAGGGGAACTGCAGAGGCTGCCTTGTGCCAGACACAGCCTGCATGTCCCCACAGGGGAATTTGAGCCTGGGGGAAAAAACAACAGGCCAGGAAGAAAAGTTTTTTTAATTTTTCATTTGTTTCTCACCATGCAACTCAATTTTAACTGGCATAAAATTAAATTCATTTTCCCCAAGATGAATCTGTTTTGTTGACGGTAAGATGAGCTACCTCGACCCATGAGATTTTTCTTGTTTTTCTGCCTCTGTTCTGCTGAGGAAGGACAGTGAGCAAGCAGCTGGATGGGCATCTAGAGCCGGCCAAGGACAACCCACCAGACATGCCCTGACACTGGAGCCTCAGTGACAGCTCCTTTGAGTGGATCCCCACTCCAGTGGTGTCAGTGGGGCTGGAAAACCAATGTGAAGTCTCCCACAGATCTTTCCTCATCTCACACTGTTGTGTTGCCATCAGAAGCTGGGAGAATAGGAACAGGGGAAGGAGGGAGAAAGGACATAGCCTAGAGGAAGAGGCTGGCATGCAGTGGCAGTGCCAGTGCCAGGGGAGACACTGCTCCTTCTTCCCAAGTCCTTCCTTGCTCAGCACACATTTCCTGATGAGGCTCCCAGCAGCACGAGAGAACAGCAAACAGAAAGCTGGGTGAACTCGGCCAGCATTGAGACATTTCATCCTGGAGGTCAGAAGACTGGATGAGAGAAGACAAAATAAGGGAACAACAAAGCAGCTCATAAGAAAGGAGCATGCAGCACTGGGAGCTGGCACCAGAGAAGCCAGCAGAGCAAGGAGTGGATGGAACACAAGAGTGCAAGGGTGCCATACTGAAAATCACAGAAACCTTGGAGTGAGCAATACCAAAAAGAATGAAAATGGTGGTTAGTGAGAGAAAGGCTTGACAAGGCTAGAAAGAAAATACAAATAGTGACCAGTGAGATGCAGAACTCGGGTTGGGGTGGGGAGAGTGAAGCAGGAGATCAGGATGAACTTCTGTGTAATGTTTGCTTCCACACACGCACTATAAAAGTTGGAGAGTGGTGCTGAAAGGGATTTAAATAGAGTTGATTTCCTGAGCTTGTAATGAGTCCATGCACTTTGGGTTTGGCTGAATTATTTTCCATTTTTGTTCCTTTTTTTTTTTTTCCACAGGAAGAAGTAATAATATTTTCAAACCAACTATAGTTCTGGTCCAAATCAGTTTTAAGATTCTAGTTTGAGAATGACAGGATCAAATTCTCACAAGCCTTCTCAGGAGATTATGGCCCAGCAAAGATTAAGATATTTCTGCTGTCTTGATCTGGATCCAGAAATTCTTTCCACTTCTGAGTCTGCTTTCCACTGAGTGCTGCTAAGGTGTATTTGAATCAGAAAAGTCAACTCTGAGCAGTTGTTTTTCTCTCTCCTTTGTTCTCTTCTCTCCTCCCATGTCCTAACCCCCAAAACACTCACACTCACAAAAGTTTCACTCCCTCCTATTTCTACCTGGCTGCCAAAAAAAAGGGAAAACAAAAACATAACAGCTCACCCTTCTGTTTTTTTTTTTTTTTTTAACAAGATCAGATCTTGAGGCTTTGGTTTTGTCTCATGTCTATATGAGGTAAAAACCACTCAGCATTTTTTTTTTTTCTCCAGCCTTAAAACCTGATGTTGCTTTGGGTTTGTGGTAAAAAGGAGATTCATGTCATCATGAATTCTCAACAACAAATATTCTCTTTTATTTTGCATTCAGTTTTTTTGCATTCATTCTGTAGAATCACATGACCTACTGGGCTGGATTGATAGCCAGTCTTAAGCCAATATGTTTTTTTCCTATGCTGTTAAGTGTCCCTGCTGACTGTTGTTTTCTGATGTGTTTTTGGCTTGCCACGGTATGATGCTGTCAAGACACAATGTCTGTTTGATTTTTTTTCTTCTTCTTCATGTTGTCAAAGTACTGCACAAGGTGGTCCTCAAGTTTCCAGGCAGGAAGCACCGATATCCACACACACAGAGATCCACACTTACCCATCACAGATGTTGTCACATTGAGCTAAGCATGCATGGTTAAGAAGCTGTAGTTGAAGGCAGAGGAGGAATTTTGCAAATCAAAGCTTGAGTGCAGAGTTGCTTAAGCAGTGATTCACTGAGCAGTCACTGTAAATAAATTAGTCTGTACCTCAGTTTACTGCACTATAAAAACTAAGTGTCATTAAAGTGTCTAGAAGCTGAAATGCTATTCTGAGAACATGCTGAGGTGCTTTCTAATTCAGGTGACCATTGCTAAGTGATGTCCTGACTGTATCTCCCCTGAGAAATAAACAAATTTGTACTTGGAAAGCTGGCATTCCCAGCAGCCATGCACTTAGAACATTTCTCCTTCTCCACCTTCTCACTTTGTTTGTAAGGGACTCTTCGGTTGTTTTCTTTGCACTGGAAAATGTGAAACACAAAATAAGCACGGAGAAAAAAAAATTCCTAATGAGTACTAAGGAAGGTAAAACTGTTGGAATTTTTTTTTTTTTTAGGAATTATTTCCTCCATAAAAAATCTGTGCCTTCTTTTTATGGGAGGAGGTAAAAAGCAAGGAGTTGGGAGCGAGGGTGGGGGGAAGGTTGCGTGTGGCTCTAATGATTAAATGTTAGCTTTGCGCCTATTTTTTTGGCCTGCTAGGAGCTGTGTACCATGGTGATACATAAACAAGAAGTGACCAATTATTCATGTGAAAAAGAGGCTTCATGAATCACAGGGAAACAGTAAATTATGTGGAAAAGCACATTTCGCACTCTTTTCAGGATCTAACTCTGACAACATGGAATTGGTATAATAACCATGCACATTCCTTTTAGTAAGACATGGAGGTGGGTAGGGAAAGGGGTTCTGATAGTGCTGGAATGATTTGCAACAAACCATTTCTTCTCTTTTTGAGGAGAAAAAAGCCTATTTTAGCTGCCTGCTCCAGTGTGGCCCACTGAAGTATGTGCCAGGTGCATAAACGAAGCCCTGGCAGATCTGTCCAGCCTGGAGAAGGTCAAGCCCTGAGGAGGGTGTTGTTTGTTAGCACAGCACCAAGGGGAAGGTGTGTGCAGTGCCACCAGCTAGCTGGAGATGAAATAACTATTTTAGCAAGGCAGCATCTCTGTCCACTGGCGCATAGTTTTGCTTCTTTGGTGGCACACTGAAAGGGAGGAGTATTTCCAAACACTCTCCTCCTGTACTCAACTTGCACTGCATGGGTTGCTCCTTGCTCAAGGGACTGGAGTTCCAGTTTTGTGTCCAGTGGCACAAAAACCCTCCCATGCTTGGGGCCTGATCTTGCAATCAGCTCTTCCTGAGGGCAGAGTTGTGCAGAGTCCCTTTGACTTCAGTCTCTGGGATGGCACTTTTATCCACTGGCCCCAGACAAGGCTGTGCAGCAGGGATATAATGCTGGAAAATGGCTTTTAGGTAGCAAGTAACTGTTCTTCCTTCTGCTTCCAATGCAATCACATTGACCAAAGTCCATCCTTGCCTTCACTGCCTCGGGCTGCTTGGCTTCATGGCCAGCTCCAGAAACCCATTCCCTGTTTGATCCCATGTGTGCATCTGCCTGGTTACAGCAGGCAGCCTCACCAAACAGCACTGCATCTGCAGCAGTGTCAGAGCTGTTTGGCTCTCAGGTGCTCTGCTGGTGTGGGGCTGTGTTAGCAAACACAGAGATTGCCATGCCTGCACAAATGCCACAGAATGCGGTGTCTGAGGAGCATCTGCCACTCAGAAAAACAGGCAGAAATCCAACACAACAGAGTTTGTGGTTCTGAAAGGTCACTCCACAGACTTGTTGAGAAAAAACTTATACCCCTTCGCAAGGGCCTTAATATTACCTTTCCATTAGCACCTAGAATCCAAAGAATGAGGTCAGAATGAACATGGAGTATGTAGCACTTGAACCTCATATCTCGACTTAAAGTGGTAAAGAGAAAAGAAATTGTTTTAACCTTAAATCAGAATGCCAAGTGTTAGTAACACACATTTTCTGGATGTGGGAGTCCCTCACATTGAAAAATTCATCTGCAGAGGTGCAGGCATAGAGAACTACATGTAGACAGGATAATAGAAAGGGGCCAAAGTACACAGGTCCTGCTTTCAGCCTGTCTTCAGAGTCTGCACTTCTCCCTTTCTCTGTGCACTGGATGGCCAGCCATGGTTTTGAACAGCAAGGGTAAAGTCCCTGCTATCAAAGGACATTAACTGAGAGTTCACACTGATTTTATTTTTAGTGTCTTTGCCTGGGATTAAAAGATTGCACAGGGTGACAGTGATAGCACTAGACAATCAGTCCCGTGACATCCTTTGAGTTGAGAAGGAATGAGAGGATGGGCTGGTTTATGCTGCAGGGGAAGAGTCCTGCTGCTGAAACACTCCTCACATCATAGGTGTGGGCCAGTGTGTCATGCCACAAAAAGGGTAAAAAAGAGCCAAGGTGCCCACAGTCCCTACTTTACTTTTTGTTCTTTATCACCGTTCATCAGGTGCCATGTCACATTTAACATTTTCCATTTGCTTTTGGCCAATATGGTCTGGTAGTGCTCAACAGCAGAAACCTGTTGATTCTGGACTGCTAACTACTACTGGCTGGCACACCAAACTGTAGGGTGACTGAACTGTGGTGGAAGACAGACAGAATTGTTTCCAATGTACACCTAAGGAGGCCCTCAGTAAAGCAAACATTGATTTTGGAGAAGGGCTTTTTTTTTTTTTTTTTTACCTATCTGCTGCCAGCAGGCTGTAAATAGGATCCCTATATTTTTCCCTGTTGATACTAACCCACATTGGAGCTCATCAGCAGCCTGCAAGCCAGTGGAAGTTGCTGAGCACTGCTAGAAGCCACACACACCTCGGAGCAGATGAGGTCTGTCCCAGCTGTCACGGACTGGTTACGAGCCCTGCAGCCCACGGGTGGCCTGGGACTGCTGGTTCATTGGGTTCATCTTGCCTTCATGGCCCAACTCCTGCTATTATAAATCATATAGGTACAAGTTTGTTCCTGGAGCAACTTGTTTGCTTTATTTATTTGGAAAATTTCAGTAACTGCGCTCACCACAGCGTCTTTTTCTGCTGCTGAATTTGCCATAACTGGGGCTCGCTCAAGAATGCTCTGTCTTAACAGTGTGTGATTTCCCCTCATGATTTCTGAACCACATTCTGAATAGATGTGCTGGTAAACTGTGGTAAATACATTTCCAGATAAAGTGATGGTATCTCAGAAACGACCCACTTCTCTAGAGACAGAATGACACAGATTGAGGCACCCTCAGACTAAAAAAGAGTTGGACATCCTGTCTCGTTTCCCTCCTCCCCCAATTTTAAGATCAGTGAAACATTTAGAAAAGAAAACAATTTATTTTTAGTACAATCACACAGTCACTTCTGGTTTTATTTATATTTAAATTAAAACCAGGTTTTAGCCCTTCAGCTAACTCAGAATGCTAATGTTATTTAAGAAAGGGGAAAAAGAAAGAAAAGAAACAAAATAAGAAAAAGTTTAAAATAGCTAAATAATTAGTTTTGACTTGACATCCCACACTGAGAGGAAATAACAGCACCCTGTGATGGCTAGAGGTTTTAGAAAGTTGGTGGAAAAACTAGTCAGATGTGCTGTGCATATGTAGAAGGGCATGGATTGCAGGAGGCATGTGTATGCTATGTGGCAAAGAAATAGTTAAAACACTGCTTGGGCTGAGTCAAATGCCCAGTGGTGCCTGTTTGGAACATTTTCCTTTGAGTCATTTTGTTTGAAATGTAATAAATGGCTGGTCAATCTGTTGTTAGAGCCTCTGTAGTTGTTGCCTGGAATATTATTCCAAAATGTTTACTCCACAGAGGTGTCTCATGAGCGGTACCTCTTACTCACATCTGTCACTTTTTTTAGGAGGGGTAACTTGAACTTTTTTTTCTTTTCACTCCCATCTCACAGATGTTCAGACCAGCACGGCTGTTTCCTTCAGTCACCCTGTCACTGCATATATATTTCCGAGGGCAATTCAGGGACAGATTTAAAAGTGATTGAAGTAAGCAGAAAGACAACTTTAAGTCAAGTATTTTCATAATTTTAAAATATTTCCAGTACAACCAAAGTGCTTGGTAAAAAGTGAAAAGATCAATGACTGGTCATAGGGACATTTCAGTGAGAGATCCAGAGCTATTGCCTGAGATGTTGTGGAAGTCAGTGAGTAAAGAGCATTACCATAATAATCCCCAATACTCCTAAAATCCCAAATTCATGATGTGTGAGTATGTTTTAGTGGATTTTTTGAAAAGCCTGGTATGTATGTGAGACAAAGGAAGCTCTGTGTGATTTATCTTTATGCAGCCATCCACTGTGGTCCATAAACAGCTGATGTACTCCTGCCACACACTCCACACAGCCTGGAACCGAAGGGGAGCTGCAAGCAATGTGGGAATGGTGAGTTTGACCTAAACCTTCAAGGTGTGCACACTGCCAAATCCTTTTGGTGGGGAGCTGTGACCTGGGGCTTGTGCTGGTGCACAGTGCTGGCTTGAACTGAGAAGAGCTGCAGCAGCATGGCAGGCATCAAAGCATGGGATGTGCTTTGGCATAAACAGAAGTGAGAATTGTAGTGAGCTCACAGAATCAGAACTGGAGACTCTTCTGTGTTGGAAGGGACTCACAAGGACCATCCAGTCCAACTCCTGGCCCTGCCCAGACACCCCACCAATCCCACCCTGTGCATCCCTGGGAGCGTTGTCCAAACACTCCTGGAGCTCTGGCAGCCTTGGGGCTGTGACCATTCGCTGGGGAGCCTGGGCAGTGCCCCACACCCTCTGGGGGAAGAACCTTTCCCTGATATCCCCCCTCACCCTGCCCTGACACAGCTCCAGCTGGTCCCAGGTCCTGTCCCTGGTCACACAGAGCAGAGATCAGAGCTGACCCTGCTCCTCCCCTCGTGAGGAAGCTGCAGAACTGCTGTGAGCTCTGGCCTTAGTCTCCTCTCCTCCAACTGAACAAGCCAAGTGTCCTCAGATACTCCTCATATGGCTTCTCCTCTATGCCCTTCAATATCTTCATAAGCCTCCTTTGGATGCTGGAATTAGCTGGCAGCTTCTGAGAGTCAGACTCCACCTGTGAGGACTAACATACACTCCTCACAGCTCTCCCTCCAGATCTCACTCCTCTCTGCCCTCTGCAACGTTGGATTTATGATCTCCTGTTCAATGCATGGACTTGGGTCTGATAGCTGTTTTGGGAAAAAGATGAATTGTCTGCAAAGGTGTGCATGGGACTCTGAAGGAAAGTACTGCATTGCTATCCCTCATGGCATATATAGCATTTTATTCTTTTGATTTCTTGAAATCTCCTCAGCTTCATCCTTGCAGAGACCACTGTTGTGGAAGGAGTGAAGAACAAAACCATCTAAGCTCTCCTGCTCAAAGACACATGCTGAGCAAATGACACTGCAAAGGTTTTTTCAAGATTACTTACTCTCCAAAGACACTGGATAGAAAAACCTCTGTCTTCCCTACAGCATCCCACAAAATCTCATCTGGATGAGTTGATTTGGATCAGGTTGTCACCAAACTAGTTTGTACTATTTCTATTCATTTGCTGTCTTAAGCCATTTTCATTGAGATTTCATGTTGTGTATAGAATCAATCTGGCAATTGTTGCTTCAGGGAAGCTTTGATTTGCACTTTATACCAGGAGCTGTCTTTGATTAACTGTATTTTTCAAACGGTATTGAGGGAAAACTTTCCCAGTGAACAGAATAATTTGCTGAGGAATTAATTTTTCTTCCATTTTTCAAAAATACTATTTTTTTCATGCTGTCTACTAGGGTCTCGATGTCTCAGACAATTTAAAGCAGTGTGTCAGTCTGTGCAGATGTAGTGTATGCCAATATCACACTTCACCTTGTCTGTCAGAGTTCTAGAGCAGGTGTGACAGGGGATATCATCTGGTTCAGCTGGCAAATGTTCCCACAGCCTTCACTCTGAGGTCTGTGAGAGTTATGGGCTGCCTGTACCACAGGGGATCAAGAGTTAGTGTTAGTTTACACAGGGACTCTGGGGAATAAACAGAAGGTCCTCACATGAACAGACCATGGAAGGAATGAGTGGGAAAATGCTGGGATGTCTCCTGACACCCACCTCGAGAGTGATGGGGTGCTACAGCCTTGCTGGGATGGGGAGAAGTGAGTTCCCTGGAAGTATCCCAGGCTCACATCATCAGGCTGTGCTTGCAGTACAAGACTGCAAACTTGTTCTGGTACTTGGCCTCTGGGCAAAAATTGGGCATTATAGAGAAGTGTGATTCTGGGTGAGGAACTTGTGTGAAGCATGAAGGCTGCGCTGTGGCAAGCAGTGATGAAGCACCCTGACCTCCTGAAAGATCCACACCTGAAGTGAGACAGCTGTCTTCTTGGAGCTTGGAGTGGCTGAAATCTTCCTGTGCTGCAGGGACTGCCTGGGGGATGATTTCCCAACCTCTTGACCAGTGTCCCATGGCTTCACATCTCCCCAAACATTTCCTTCCTTTTACGTAAAGCAATCGAGTGGACAACAGAAAGCGCGTCTGCTGTCAGTTCTGAGTTTTAGGAAAATGTCTAGCAACCAACAGGAAGCCATTTGTGACCTCATTTGGCAACAAATAAAAGCCAGTTCTAAAAACAGCAATTAAAACAGTGACTTTAATTGGTATCTGCCAGAGGACACACACAAACTTTGTGTAAGCATAACCTGATTGTCAGCATGAGGGAATTTGGAGATGTTTTGACATATTTGACATTATGTAATGAAAGTGTTGAGTAGGAAGTGAGAAGACACATTTTTTTGGAAAAAAACCCCTATTTTTGTTTAAATACCCAGACAAAATTTAACACTACAGTAATGCCCTACTCCTCTTTTCCTTTTCATAGTTTTGTTCCATGCCTCTGTTGTTTACATTCCTGACAATTTGAGTGAGCTTATGGTTGAAGTCGTTGCCTAATTGTCTTTTTTTGTGTAAGAAGGAGCAATATAATTGTCAGTTACAGATTTGTTAATGAAACACCTGAAACTTCCATGAGTCATTAAGAGGCAGGATGGACAGATGTGTATCCTTAGGGAAAAATGTCAGAAAACATGGCCAGCATCATTTAAAGCATAAATATGGCATTCTGGAAGAATATTCATTGGGGACAACTGCTTGGGGGTTGGCTGAGCTTTCCTCAATGCTGAGCTTGGGTTGATAGAATGGGAAGAAGATGGTTTTCCTTCATCATTATGTCCCTCTGGCTTTAACTGGTGCTTACTTGGAGGTAGGAATGAGTTTGAGTGACATTTATGCAGCTTAAATAACTGCTTTGTTAAATTATTCCTACCCAAACTCCCTTTTTAACTGAAGTCTTCTCTGAGGATAACCAGAGGGCAAAGCATTTTAAACACTCTTGTCTTTCTAGCCTCATCTATTGCTGTCTCCACATGATTTCAGTTAGGTGGCAGGTTCTGTATTTGGGAAGGTCTTAACTTTCCTTAGAACAGCCACTGTCCATCTTGTCCCACAATGAAGGGAAGTGCAAAGGGACTCTTCATGTCACTTCATGTCATGTTCAGGGTCTGGCATGCTGAGTTCTAAGGGTAAAAGGCTAGTAGTAAAAGCTTACTCTGTTTTGTTTTATTCAGCTGGACCTCACAATATCTCATAACTCATTGTGATACTACAAGAGGCTGTTTTGAGGGACTGGTGAGAATCAGGGCATCCAGCATCCCTCCCCTTCCTGTCGTCCACAATTTCAGGCCCTACTGGGGAAAGCAATGAAGCTGGGCAGGCAACACATTCCCTTGGTAAATCCATTCCAGCTCCCTCCAGTTGCTTTCTTGTCCTTCATGTGCTTAAAAAGGAGCTTCTTGGAGCATTTGCTCCCCAGTTTTCCTAAGGACTGAAATTATGATGGCCAACTACAAATACTCTGGATCCTTCTTACCCTTTTTTGGGGTGGGTGCAACACCTGCCTTTTGCCAGGTGTTAGGAATTTTCCCTCATTACCAGAACCTGTCAAAGGGGGTAGAAATGAGCTCCTCAGTGACATCAGCCAGGTCCTTTAGCAGCCTCAGATGCCCCCAGTTTGTTGTGATGGACCTCTGTGCCTCAGTTGGGTGAGAGGATCCCCGGCTCTTTTTTCTGTGGGCACTGACAGGCTGTAATAGGAGGCTCAGAAACTCAAGAGTCCTGAGGACAAGTCTCACATGTGAAATCTGAGCTGTGAATGACATCTTTTTCCTTGTAGCTTGTCACTAGGACCCTGAACCCACTGAGCAATGGATTCATGCTGTCTTTGCCCTTTCTTCCACCCATGCATACACAAAACCTTCTGATTTTTACCTTCCTTGAGAGTTTCAACTCCATCTGAGCTTTGGCTTTGTTCTGGCTGCATTCCTACTCATGCAGTTCACACATGAGTAATCTTACCATTTGGCCATTCACCTTTTACAGTTTTTGCTGTTTATATTGCCAGTGCTATCAAGCTGCACCAAGTTTCCAAAAAAAATCCAGTGTGACTCAGTTAATTCAGGGATGATTAAATGGCAGCCCATATAAAACTGCAAATGAGTTTTATTTGGTTTAGTCTGGTCTCCTCCACCTCCAAGAAATGAATCTATTCAAGTTCAAACCACACAGAGGGATTTTCTCTGTATGACTGATGGTGAGGAATAATGTACAGATCCCAGCTAGTGCTGTGGGAGTGCTTTAATTTACATGAAATGCTGTGAAAATCCACCGCTGTGGCTTTACTGTGCTGGCCCCTGAGCCACCCAGGTAAACCTGAAATGCACTTGAGTATACAGAAGCTGTTTACATTTAACAAAATCCATCTCACAGCCTGCAAAATCCAGTGTCCTTTGGAGTCTGGTTCAGAGGCAGTCAAACAAGGAGGTTTCCCCTGTTGTGATGGAAATCCTGCTTTGAAACATCTCAGGAAGGTTTAAGGAAGAGAGTCTGATGTGGTCTCTCTTGGAGAGAGTGAGCTGCTTGACAGAACCAGGAACTGGCTTGGAATAGCAGATGAAAGGACATTATGATGTGTCAGTAAGGCAAAGGAGACCCCAGGCAGATCTGATTTAGGCTCAGCTGTTAATCAAAAATTCTGGGGAAAATCCAAGCCTCTGGAGCTTGAACAGAAATAGAAAGAGCTGTTTCCTATTATTCAAGCACATAAAGCTGTGCTAAAGGGAAATCCAACAGGAACAGGGCTTTTCTCCCTCTCCAGCTTGTGGATGGTGCTGGAGCACTGAGAGGCACAGAGTGCTGGGCCCTTTTCTGGGGCAGTGTGCGTGTACCCATGGCATGGGTATAGAGACAGAAATATTCCATGGGTGTTCTGCTTGGAAATCCCTTTCCATGCACTCTCTAAAGAGTTCCTATCAGTCCTGCTCAGGCCAGCTGTCACTTAAGACCCCTCCACATGCATAGGTCTCATCCAAAACCTGTCAAAATAAAGATGCTTGTTGACTTTAATGGGCTTTGAATCAAGCCTATAAAACAACCTGACATCTGCAGTAAATGCTCAAGCCTTAATGACTATTTTTCCCTAGGGTTCTGGAACATCATTCCAGTACCTGGGAACCTTGCCTTTCCTGCTGTTTCCCATTTGTTAGAGGATTTTTAACAGATTAAAAAGCATAAGCTGCAGGCAAATCGGTTCCTCACTTTCTGGGTTAGTTCAGGTTCTGCTGCTAATCAGAATGTCAAATAACCCTTTCCAGATCTTGCTCTTGTGCTGAGAACCTGGAATGGTCTAAGCAAGCACTACTGGATATTCCAGAGAATACAGAAAGCAAGGAGGATAACACTGTCACCTGTCAAATTGTAATTGCAGCTTCTCTCTTTGAGCAAATAAGAAACTGTCTGTGGCTGAGTCAATGGACCTGACACCAACCAAAGGGTTGAGATACTTTGGATGGCATAAACACTGTATGTCCTTTTTGGCTTTTATCCTTTTTCTTCTGCACTCTAGCAAGTCTGGGAATAGGAAACCACCACTTTTGTCCACAAAAGCCTGACCACACGTACAGCAGAAACTTTACCAGGTTTGTCTTTCACTGCCTCCTTACGCAACAGCAGTGGTGAAAGGGAAAAGAAAGGAGTCTAAACCACTTGGACAAGCCTGGACAGAACCTCACAGACTGAAAGTGACCACTGAAACACAAAAGGTCCACTGGGAAAAGAAGTTGGGAGGCTGAGGGCCTTGCCAGTAGCAGCAGGGTAGGGAGATGCAAAGAGATAGAGACTTTGCCCAGCCCAAGCCCTGGGGTAGTTAAGGCTGAGGAAAATTGAAAGGTAATTACAAGAAAAGTTTAAAACATGGGAAGAGGGGAATACCTATGCAGCCCTTTCCTTTATTAATACCATGGTCTGTGTGCTACAAGCCTTTTGGTGAAGTGAGACTGGCTTGGGTTTTTTTTGATTCAGTGGTGCTCACAAGATTTAAAAGGGAAATGGCTTACAGGTTGGAAAATGGGATCACTATCTTGAAATCATGACCAGCCCCAAAATATTTGGTCCTTAAGTTTCCATTCATGGTCTCTAAGACAGCACTCAGGCCACAGCAAAAAAAAAATATCTGAACTGTGGCTTACCACAAACACTCCTTGAAATCCCAGCTAGCAGTCTGGCACTTTCTCTAGCCCACTTCTCACGTCTCCAAGCCACTCATCTATCTGCTGATCATGTTAGACATGAACAGCAGCCAGCACTCTCTCCATCTGGATTCTTGTATATGATTTTTAGAAAGGCTCCAACACAGACTGTGTTTCGTTTCTTTGTTTTTGTTTCTGCTTTGTTATTTTTTCCATGTCCAGATTCAGAGCTTGAGTGTTACTGTGGTTGCCTTTCTCACAATGGCATTCTCCTAATTAATTGCTACACTTTAGAAGCATCAATGCCTGGTTCAGGATACAGGAAGATCTCAGATTTAGAACCTTTATATGCAAAACACTGCCTGAAGTTTAAAGAGGCAGCAGAGTAGAAATCCCTGGCCTAAACTTCTCTTTATGCAGGGATTTGCACAGAGTGCCAAACCAGAATCAAATTAGTTTCTTTAAGACTTAGATTTTCCCATGTTTTCTGTTACTCAAAGGTCATGATGTTTTTTAAATGTCTCTGCTGTTCCTGGGTTAGATTCCTCTTCTGCAACAACCTGTAGGGAAGTCATAATGTAGTGTTTATGATGACATCCTTTCGTGCTGTGGAAAGAATTTTAATGTCATGAATTCCACCTTATGACTGGAGAGATGGGCTTGAACTGGAATCTCACAATCACACAATCCGAAACTCAGTGGAATTTGAATCCCCAGCTGACCTTACATTTTAGGAGCCAAAACTCTGTTTTCATCCCTCATCTTCCAGCCTTTGAAACAGTTTAGATCTGGGATTCTCTGGCTCAAATGCCTAATGGTGGCTTCGGTGCCAGAAAAAAAAATGAGAAAGAGAAAACGGGAAACATGGAGATAAATAGAATGCTTAAGCAGAGAAAAACTAATTAAAAACTTATAAAATAACAATAAACAACGTGAGCCTAGTTTTCTAATTGTCCAGCTTGTCCAAGTACCTCCCTCTACAAAGTTCACTAGTGAAGATTTTGGTTTTTTATGCAGACTGACATTTCACTTACCCACTTGTGTCTTTCACAGTGGCACAACTTTTAGCACCTTACCCCATACCATCTTCTAGCCTCAAACAAAATGACTGTGAGTTAGGGAAGGGCAGTTGCAGCTCACCTTTACAAATGGGAAAACCACAGTGCAAAGAATTTAAACAGCAGACCCAAGCTCACGCTGGAAGACTGTGGCAGAGGAGGGACTCACTCTGCCACTCTCTGTCCAAATGTCTATAGGATGACACCAACATTTATTGCTAAATGCTTTCCATATGATATGCCCAGTGACCCAGAATCACGAGTTGTTTGGTTGGTTGGGGTTTTTTTAAGAAAAATATGCTTAGAAAGACCCAGAAAATCATCAAATAATTTACCTACAGTCACACTCACTCTTCTGGGTACTTCTCCACATCTCTTCTGCTAAAGTCCATGCTCAAGTTTTTTACTCAATCATTACTGCAGAAAATTAAGCTCTGCAATTATTTAAATTAAATTTTAACACTGTCAGAAGAAAGATAACCCATTCCTCATAGGGAAAGTAGATCTTGCTTCTCACCATAAGAAGCACCAAGCAGTGCCTCTGGCCTGGGCCAGTGGTGTCCTCTCAGTGGTTGCCACTCAGACCTGCAAACACAGGTAAGCCCTCAGGAGCAGTGTGTGTACTGGAAAGGCAGGACTGACTGGGATGGCCAGGCCAGGCAGAGGGTGCAGCTGGAAAAATATATGGGCAAGAAACAGTTTGCATCAGCCCCTTCTGTCCCCTTTTTCCCTAATTTCCATTCTTCCTCTTTCCCAAACCACCTCAATTTCTCCCCCTCCCAGCTTTTGTTTCCTTCACAAAACACCACAAAAATCTGGTACAGATCCAAGATGCCCTTCCTTTCCTGCATCCTGTAGTGTCCCATTCCCCCTGGCTGTGACCCCTCCATTTCTGAGGTGCCTGGAGAGATGTTCTGGATGATTTTATCTCACTTGGTGTCACTGGTGGGTGCTGGGGCTGGCAATCCCCTGTGGCTGTCCTTGGAGGGGCCAACGTGAGGCTTCATTTCTCTGAGGAGCTTTTTGGGGTTCCCCCACTCTGTTCCTCCCCATGTGTGGAGATGAACCACTGAGGGGTGGATGTCTCCTGGGATAGTATCCATGTCAGGGTTTTACCTGGGCTCTCCTTCTTGCCTTTTTCTCCTTGTGCACCTCTCTGTGTGTGGAGATGAGTTTGATCACATTTTAATATATCAACATTTTTTCAGTGTCACCACTCACTTTAATGGAGCTAATTGTCAAAGTTGACCCACCTAGATTCTTGTTCTAACACTGAGCATTGTCTCTCACAAAGAAAACATGTTTTAATGTACATTTTTCTTTTATTCCAGCTAATTCTTCTGCACTGCTGTAATGGGGCACTGGACACTCATTCGTCACTTCAGATTTCGCTCTCCCGGTGAGCCTGCTGCTGTAATGTAGTTTTCTAATTCCTGGGTACTAAAGACTGTTAAAAGAGGGGTTAATTTTCCATCATGTTCACATTGCAATGACTTTCATGTTGATTTAACTTTAAAATTTTCCCTTCCCTGTTATGTTTTTCTAAAAGATGTAATTCATATAGGACTCAAGTGACCCTTTTTTTAATTCACTTTTTTTTTTTTTTTATTTTTCCTGTAAAATATCACACACATTTCTGGTTTACTCAACTGTTTTTAGAAAAATGATATATTCTGGTGTCCCTGGCATGTTACATAAGTTTCAGATCTGAGCACAAAGACTCCATTTTGCAAAAATAAATGCATTCTCTTTCAACTCACGTCCGTAGGGTATCCCAAACTTACAGCACTGTGTTTACTGTGCACTGNGCTGAAGATCAGGGCTATTTTTAGAAACAGGATAGAACTCCTCATTCTTGAAATTGTTTTAATTTCCATCCAAAGAGTCAGACTGCATGGCCAGGGAAAAGAAAAAAATATAAAAAATTCTAGGAGGCTGCAGGGCCAGTGTGAGCCACAAGCCTGTGTAGAAAAAAAAACCTGATGAAATTGCTTCTTGTGGTGCTGACAGAATTTTGTCCTGGCAGCACCAATGTGCTAATCACTATAGGCTGACAAAGAGCCATTGCCCAAGAGCAGCCCATAATGGTCATGTAAATTTTACATAAGTACACATGATTACAAGAAATTGCCCAGAATTTTAACGCACATTGTGCTCCCCTGTTTATAGAACAGTATAGATTTACTGGCTCCATTTTTCTACTGTAAATCAAAAGCCTTAGGGCTTGGGGAGGAGGGAAAGAGGGAGGAAAGGAAATGTTTTGGCTTCACAGTATATAACTGCCTACGGAATCATTTTAATGTATATTAAAACCTCATTCAGGTCTGCCACAGATGTAGTGAGTTTAAACAATCCAGTGGGGCACATTCCTCATAAAACTCTTCCCCTTCTCTGGTTCTGCAGAGTGCACTTCAGTGGATGGCCACATCTCTCCTGAAGACACAAGAATTCTGGTCCTTTCTGTTTTCCACAACAAGTAAACGGAATTTTTTCAGAGTTTTCAAAAGCTGCACAGGAAAATTATAAATTATACTGACTGTTACATAGTACAGGCTACAGCACCTCTCCAGAAATTCCTGCTTCAAGCCCAGAGCTCAGGCTGACTGAGGCCAAGTGTCTGGGCCTGGGCTGTATTTCAAGCTCTCAGCTGAAGAGACAAAGCA
>VZTT01055413.1:0-26906 GCA_013400855.1 Buphagus erythrorhynchus
TCTTCAGAATAGGTGGGGAAGCTGACAGGAACATGGCTGTGTCTTCCCTGGAACAAACTGCCTTTGGTGTCTTGGGAAAAACAGCAGAACTGGGGAGGTTCTGAGATTGTAATTGTGACTGTGTAGGATGGGTGTGTGTGAGAGACTAATTAGAGCCTAAATTAAAGTCCTGTGCTTCAGTGCAAGGCTCAGCTTACCCAGCAATCACTTTCCTATCTCCAGATGACCTCATCCCTCCCTCGGATCTGCTGGAGCTGATTGTCTCCTGGATCTTTGAAGACCCTCGTTTGATCCTCATCACCTTCCTGAACACTCCCATTGCAGCCAACCTGCCCATAGGGTTTTTGGAGCTCACCCCGCTGACCGGACTGATCCGCTGGTGCGTCAAGGCTCCCTTGGCCTACAAAAGGAAGAAGAAAGCTTCTCTCTCCAATGGACACCCTCCCAACAAAATTACCAAGGACTCGACTTCAGGAGATGACAGGGATTGCCACCAGCTGTATTCCAAGCTGCATCTGAGTGTCCTGCAGGTTCTTATGATGCTCCAGGGGCATTTAACAGAGAAAAACCTTTATGGGCGCCTGGGGCTGGTACCCTTTGACCACGTGGTTCCTCTGGTGGAGGACATTAACAGATTGTCTGATGAACTCAATCCTCTCAATGCATCCAAAGAGATTGAACTTGCTCTGGACAGGCTGGCTCAGGCTTTGCAAGTGGCCATGGCATCAGGAGCTCTCCTGTGCACCAGAGGTGAGTAGTCTGTTGGGCTGGAAGAGACCTGGCATGGGATTCTTCTCCTTCAGGGTTGTGAGAAGTTGTAAGAGGCAGTTTTGGGGTGAGGGGAGTAAAGATCAAGGTGTTCACAGCATAATTAGTAGTTTGCCCCTCTTAGAAAGTGATAGTGCACAAAATAGTTCAGGAAAAATAGCTGGATGGAGAGTAAGAAAGGAGAGATCGCTGCTGTGGGTGAGTCAGGCATTGCTGTGCAGAGCTGGGGACTGATCCACAGCCCTGCGCTGTGCACCAGGGGATTGTATCTGGGTGTCTGGCATGGGGACACTTTGTTCCCCTCAGAAATGTCTGTAGCTATTTAGAAAGCACTGTTGGATTTTGCTTCAGTTTAAGTTCTTTGAGTTTGCCTGCTGGAGGAGAGGCCATGAAGCATATAAACCCCTGGGTAGGTGTGCTAGACAAAGAATTTGAAAAGCAAATAATACCTCTTCAACTGAAACTTCTGGGACTTCAGCTCACCTATAATGAGACCCCATTACAGTATGTCCAAATTCAGTTAAACTCAATAAGAAAGGGCTTTTGTCTGGCTTTCCTGTCTCCAAAGCCAGTTCTTTCCAAAAGACATGCAGAGAGATGAAAGGGAAGTGGCTCAACACAGAGCAGGGTCAGCCACACAGACTCTTTTTTTGTTATATTCTCCTGAAAATGGGCAATTGTAGGTTATACCAGAAGGCTTGAAGCTCTCCAACAGCTGAGACATTTAGTGCAGATCACAACCACAGAGTGGCCTCTGCCTAAGCAGGGATCTGATGCTTTTGTCCTGGCTGAACCAGTGCTGCTGGTCCAATTTCAGTGTTCTTCCTAATCTTTTATAAAGTAACTCATGAGTGTTATAAGAACAAGCAGAAATTGGAGGATTTTGATTTGAGGGCTGATTTCAGCTGTGTTTGTTCTTAGCTGGAACATTCTGAGCACTTGCTCTTTCTGTGGAAGGTATTTAAGTGTAAGGGGCTGCTGAAATACCAGATATTTCAGTGTTTTGAGGTTGTGTTTGTCTACAAAGGCAGGAATTTGTTCTCAAGCTGTTCCTGAAAACACTTTATCAACGGGATATATGTTGTTAAATTCCTTGGTTCTAGCTATTCTGCTTTAGCAGAAGTTTGGAGATGGTAAAAAAAGTGCAATTTCTAGTCAATAGGTTCCAGCAGAAAAAAAAAACCAAACCAAAACCAACCAACCAAAAAAAAAAAAAAAAAAAAAAAAAAAAAAAAAAAAAAAAAANTTTACAGTAGCAGTGGTTAAAAAAACCCAAACCAATACAAAAGAGTTACCTCCTGTTGGTGTATTGGTATTGCAAAATCCATCCTGAGACTTGTCTGTCTTAAATGTCAAACATACAATAAAGGGGCTTGTGGGGGAAGTTGGAGAAATGTTTTCTCCCCTGTGGAGGTTCTTGGGCCTGAGAGAGGGATTCTGGATCTCTTGCTGGCTGATGATGATGACAGATTACTGATCAATCAGTTATCAGTAGTTATTCAGTAAAATTAATGATTATTCAGTAATCTGACCTTCCTAGAAAAGACATCAGAGAGAAAAACCACTCCAATTTCTGCTTTATCCTTATTGTTACTCTTGTGTCCTCTTTCAGATGACTTGAGGACTATGTGCTCCAGACTACCACATAACAAGTAAGAGACTTTTTGCAGCTGTGTTGGCTTTGATGCGGGTTCCAGGACACTCGAGGGCTGCTGAGACAAAATCTCCTCTAAAAATTTGTATTTGTGGAATTTGGCCGTTGAATAACGTGCACTTTAGCACAAGGATGAAGGTGACACAGTGCTGGCTGTTTCTTCCCTGGATTCCTGACAGAAAGGGGTTTCAGTGGGGCTTCCCACCTGTAGGTGATATTGCCCAGCCTGTGTTAGAACAAAGGCGCAGGAAAGGGAAATTAAATTCCAGCAAGGAACCCGTCCCTAAATTGTCCCATCTCTAATTCCTCACTGGTTTTACCTGACTCTAAGCTCAATTGCTTCTTGCCTTTTTGCAAAAAGGGCAAAGCTTAAAAAAAAAGTAGGGGGAAAAGGAAAAAAAAGTTTTGTGGAAGCTGTAAAGAACATAATTGTGTCACCATTCTCTTGGCTCTCAGCCGTGTTGTGAGTTGGATGTAAATTGTCTTTAGGGCCATGACAAAAGCTCTCTAATAATCTGCCTCCTGTCTAAATTTCTTTTCACAGCCTGCTCCAGCTGGTGATTTCAGGTCCAGTACAGCAGCCAACCCACGGGGCTCTGCCCCCAGGATTCTACCCCCACATCCACACGCCGCCGCTGGGGTACCCCGCGCACCCAGCGCTGCCCGCGCACCCCGCGCTCCCGGCCCACCCCGTGCAGACCTTCATCCCAGGAATGACATTCCCATACCGGCCTATCCGCTAGCCTGCAGTGTCCCAGCTTCCCTGAGTCCGAGGAAGCCTCACAGACGAAATCCAAACACCTGGGAACCACATTTTCCTCTTTGGAGCAAAGCTGAGTTCTGTCCGCAGCAGTGGTTGGTGCTCAGGCAGTGCACGAGGCTGCTGTGGGTTTGGATGTGGGATGCAGATGCTAAGGCACATCACAGGGATAAAAGGAGGGGATGGGAATAGGCAACATCAATTCCAAAGCTCAGCAGTGTATGGAAATATTTTTGCTCCAAGGGCATGATATTCCTCAGTTATATTTTGCAGCAGCCCAGTGCTGTTTACAGCACCTGAGCTTGGCTGCTCTGGCTGTGGGAGGGCCAGGAGGGAAGGCCTTGTGTGATTTTTTCCAAGCAATTCCACTCCAGCCTGCTTGTTTCTTTGTAAATGTTTGTATCTATAGCTACAGAGTATGTGTACACTGTATATTTTTGGAAGGCAAACGTTTGTTTCTGAAGCACAAGGTAAAGCAGCACTTCCTATTAAAGGAAACGATTTAAGAAGCATAAAACAAAACCTCAGCTTTCTTTTTCAAACAAAAATTAGAAGAATTAGAACAATTTCAAACAACTGGATTCTTCTCTTCTGGATTAGAAGGTCCAGCTTGTCAGGCCTGTGCTGGGGTGGGGACAAAATCCATTGGTGGCTGCAGTGACCCATCAACCTCCCTGCTGGGGAAATGCCTTGTACACACCTCAGTCAGAGCTTCTTGAAAATCTGCAGTGAGATCTGGGGTGTTTTGTTGATGCTGGCTGGAAAACTGGCCAAAGGCTAGCAGTGCTGTGCTGGCCAGCTCTGAGTGCAGCATGGAATTGTCCTGGGAAGGACAGCAGAGCTTGCAGAGGTGGTGTCCAACCCCTTTATTGTCTTGCTATGCTTCTCTGAGCCTCCCTCTGCAGGATGAAAAAGCAGGAAAAAAGGGGTTTTTCCTACACATCAGAGGTGGTGACAAAGACCTCTGCTGCTGCTGCTGTCCTCATGTAAGGAGATGTGGCACCTGTGGTTCCACACTGGCTGCAAAAAAATGGCAAATTAGCTGGAAGGTGGGGAAATCTGATTTGAATGGAACAGCTGGCAGGGAGACTGTGGAAAGGGAAGGTTAATAATAATCATGGAGTAGTTAGAGTTGGAAGGGGCCTCTGGAGATCACTTAGTCCAACCTCCAGTTCATCTAGTTGAACCCGTAATAAAAATAATATCTTTAACTTTTGGTCAGGCAGTTGGATTAAGCAATCGTTGTAGGTACTTTCTGACTGAAATAGCCTGCCTCACCTCACTTTTTAGAGCTTCAACAACAAGGCAAAACCTTCAAGAACTTCCAATTTCAGGATTAGAACTAGGAATGGCATCAAGTCCTTATACTGTATGACAGTTCTCCTACCTCCTATTCCTTTGAAGGACTTAGGGAAACTTGTGGCCCAGGGGCGTGACCAGCCCCACCTCCTGTTTCCCAAGTGCCTGCGCTCAAGGACGCCCCTTAATTATCCCTCCCTTATTTACCGCTCCCTTAATTACCAACAGCGTTTGCCGCTCGGCGCCGCCCACGTGGCCTCAGGGGACCGGCGGGCCTCTGTGCGCATGCGCGGGGCTTGTGATCACGTGCCCCGCCGCCAGCCAATGGGGAGCCGCGTTACTGCGCGGTGCCCCGGTTGAGGAAGTGCCGCCGGTGCCTGTGCCCAGCGCTCCTCTGTCCGGTTCCACCTCCCGGGATGTGCTGAGGGCGCGTCCGCCGCCCCTCCCAGGTGAGCGGGGAAGAGTTTGGGGGATCTGTGTTGTGGGTAGGGGGGCTGGCGTTGTCATGGCGCTTTCGCCCGGGACGGGCCCGGGCCCGGCGCAGTCGCCATGGCAACCCCGGCCCCCCCGCCCTTAGATCACGGCGGGTCCGGGGCCCTCGGGATGCGGTCCTGGCCTTCCCGATAAACGGAGAGTTTGGTGCCATTGTCGTCGCCTGTGTCCGTCTCCATTTCCTCCTCCTTCGCGGCCCAATTTCCCACGGGAAGGCCGGGAATGGCCGCTTATGGCCGGATCCGGTGTTCCCCCGCGGGGAGGACGGAGCTGCTCGGGTTTGTTTAGGTTTGTTTGTTGGCGGCTGGGTGTTTTTCTGAGGGGTTTATTGAGGCCACCGGCATTGCTGTGTCCAGCCAGGAGGTAAAACGTATCTTAGGCAATCCACTCTTGATTACAAGCATCAGATCGTTATCGTATCCCACTGTAAGCTGTCTGAATGTTTAATTATGTTACCTATGTTGAGTTTGAACTCGGCCTGCTCTGTATCTGTTGGTTATCCTGATTTTGTTGTGCTACAGCAGCTCCCAGCCCGTCCTGGGTGATCTTGCTGAGCTCCTGAACCGTGGCCACGCTTCCTTCCCCTCTGGCGTTTATTCACAGACACACAGAGGCATTAAATATCTGTCTACCTCAGACCAGACTCTTTATAGATAGGTCTTTTTCTCTCTCTGTTCTGATAATTCCCTGTGTCCTCCTTTGCTGTTGAGCCACAGATGTTCTCAGGGAGCTCACTGTGAGCGTGGATGCTTTTCCTCCTTGCTGTGGTCAACACGAATTGGAAATGTTTGCATTCCTTCAAGCTGCATTCCTTTTTTTTATCTACCAGCTTACAGTTTTACTTGGCTTTTGGTATTGTGGGAGATTTCTGCAGCTGCCAATAGCTTTAGATTTTACCATCCTGGAAATCTCTGCCCTATCCCAAAGGAGCATCAGCCAGTTTTGTTGCATGTCTGTTCCTCTCTTCTTCCATATAGTTGTTATGAACCTGCTGAATGGACTCTCTTTTCACTACGGATTCATCCTAGATTATTTTAATCTAATTAAGTCTTGTAA
Source organism: Buphagus erythrorhynchus (assembly GCA_013400855.1). Classification (NCBI taxonomy): domain Eukaryota; kingdom Metazoa; phylum Chordata; class Aves; order Passeriformes; family Sturnidae; genus Buphagus; species Buphagus erythrorhynchus. The sequence goes on from VZTT01055413.1 coordinate 6,030, forward strand.
TTAATTTCATCTGCCACAGACTCTCCTTAGTCCAGGTTAGTATCCTCAGAAGTCTTTATGGAGGACATTTGTGGGAACATTTTGGGAGCACTAGAGCATGGTGTGTTTTCAGATTATCCAACTGTCTGTTGGAATAAACTCTAGCAGGTGTCTCACGAGTGAGGTGAAAAAAAAAATAACAAAAAAAAACCCCAACTGCTGGATCTGTCCTAGTGTGTGATAATTAATGTGTGAGCTCATTTACAAGATAAGCCTGAGCAGCCTCGCCCTGCTCAGAAGCAGTGACAGGGACCAGGCTTTAAAAGCAGAAGGTTTTGTCTTGCAGCTTAAAAAGTAGTTCTGTTACATCTTGTTAACGGCTCTAATTAGTGTTTCCACACTTGGTGGCAAAGGAAGAAACATTTGTTAGTGGTGCTGAGATAATATTTTGTTCTTTGAAGCTGCTGCTGTTTCTCTCAGCAGGTTTTTTGATGTGCTTAAGGCAAATTGACTTCTCACTCTGACTGGTTGGGAAGTGGCTGTCCTGTGAATGCCTCTTAAAACCTGTGGCATTCTTAATTTTCACTTCTTTTCCTAAACCAGTGTCAGTCATCCTGACTCCTGGTATCCAGACTGGAGTTGGATATGATGAAACATTGTGGGAACTGCCAGTGCAGTTCAGAAAATAGTCTTTAGCCAAAGAGCCTTTAACAGAGCATTTATTTTTATTAAAAAAGTCTGGTGCTTCTCTCATGTCTGGTATTATTTCTTTCCCAGTAAGGATGATCTTTATTTGCATGTAGGGATGGGTTTTTTCTCCTGGTGGAGGGTTTTTCGGGGGGTGTTATGAATACAGGGGTTGGACCAGTATGGTTTGTGAGTCAGTGCTGGGCTCAGAGCCTGTCATCTGATGGGAGCTGGTCCTGCCACCCCAAAAGCCATTCTCTCACTTCCTGCCTGTTTTCCACCTCTCTGGCCCCCACAGCAGCCACTCCCAGTATAATTTATGGAGTGAGCAGCTGAAACTGTGCTTGCAGAGGTTGATGCTGGCTGTTGGAAATACCTGAGGAATTACAGGTGCAAACTCAGGGACTTCCTGGCAGAGCTGATTCAGAAATCCTCGTAGCTTTGCCTTCCTGCTGGGCAGGGATTCCCTTCAGTGACGTGTTCAGATGCTTTTAAGAACCAATTGGGCTTCAGCTGTTCAGAGTGACAGCAGAAAAAGATCTGCCTTAGCTGAGCACCTTGTCTATGAACTTGGAAGCCAAGTGCTATCCAAAATCATTCTCAGAGTGGGATGGCTTCTACCTTCCTGGTTTTAAACCAGTCACAGCATGTCTGGTGACTTCAATGCAATGTTGCAAAAAGACTTTGAGCTTCATGTCTTGCTCTGTGTCCCCCCACCCCCTTTCCTCCCTGTAGAGAGGTAGGAACAGGAGCTGCTCAGTTTTCCAACATTAGCTTTTAGTTGAGTTTTTAATTTCTGCCTCTCAACTTATTACTGTGGCTGTCAGAGCAGACACCTGTGCCAGAATCAATTTTAAATGTTATTAATTTAAAACAGCAGCAGTGGAGTTCTTCAGTTGAACCTGAGTGTCTCACGTTTGGAAAACTGCTGGGAAAGGAAAAGGAGCCATTTTGACTCAAATTTTCAAGTCAGGGTTTTGGTGAGGTGTTAAGTTTGGGGCACTTGTCTGACAATTGAGGAAGGCGTGTTCTTTTCAAGCTTTTTCAAAATTTATTTTATTTGAAAGCACCTTGTTTGCAGTAACCTCTGGAAAGTTGTGTTGGTGTCTCCTGTGAGGGTGTAGGTGGAGGAGGAACTGGGTTTTATCAGTGCTGCTCCATAATGAGGACAGTGTGTAGGAAATGGAGGCAGCCTCAAATTCCCTTCTCCAGGGATTTGTAGGCTGCATTTCTGGCTGTTTTTTCAGTCACTACAAACATTTTCTGTGTGGCTGTTTATTCTAATTCAGAAAGGGCAGCGGGCCTGCAGGTATGCTGGATTTTTTTGTTTTTTTAAAATTAGTTTTCTGGAGGAATAGGTGCCTATTGGAAACTTGCTGTGTATTAAATCTCCCCTCCAGCAAGGAGCTTGTTGCCAGTGTGCCTCTTTGTGACCCTTGGGTTTGAATTCCCCACAGTGCCACTGTCACAAAGCAGATTTCCCCTTCCTTGTCTTAACAAGAAAAGATTTAACAGCAAAACCCTCTTAGAGGTTCTTGTTTGCCATTCCCCAGAGGAATTGCTGTATCTGGGGCAGCAGGAAGCCAGGCCTTGTGCAGTGTGCTTTAGAGACACTTCATTAGGGACTGGCTCCTGTGAAATCCACAGCTCCAGTAACGTTTCCAGAGCTGTAAGGTGAAAGAACAGCCCAGAAAGTGACCTACATGCAGAACATTAATGTTTTCTGCTGCTGGGAGTCTGACAAGTCCAACTCTGAGTGTGTGGAAGATCAGGGGTACGAGTGTAAAAGGATTTCCACTAACAGTAAGTGTTCTTTATTTCTAATAAATATTCACTGCTGCTACACAGGTAGAACTACATTTTGCCTTCTCGCTTCTTAATATCCTTTTGGGGACTGTTTTCAAATCCTGATCCTTCATGGCAAGAGGCCAGAGTGTTAATGACAGTGATTCTGGGTGTTTGGCTTGGAGGCTTTCAGTGCTGTGGTGTGCACACCTCGACGTAGCTGGAGTGGAAAATTGTGTGGAGCTGGAGAAAGGCACAAATGTGTTCTTAGAACGGTGCTTTCAGAATTTCAGAGCTGAGGAAAAATAGTCTGAGCCATCTGGGGTGAGCATTTAGGAGGAGGGCTGAATGCCAGGATGGTTTTCCCAGGTTGTGTGTGACAGTGCTGCCTCCCTGGCTGTCAGAGGTCAACATGCTCTGGCCAAGCCCTTGTAGCTGTTCCACACGAGGAGGGTGTAATATCCAATTGACTTGTTTGGTGTATTTGATGTTAGGTGGGAGTCTGATTTAGCAGGGTGATACAGCAACATGCTGAATCACAGCAGAACCTTAACACAGTGATGGCAGTGTATGGTTGGATCCAAATTCAGGTGTGGTGCCTGTTCCTGGTCTCTGTGTGCTCACTGTCAGGATGCTCAGGAAGGAGTACACAGGTTGAAGCCTGCCTTACTTCCTTCAAAATTTACTTTTTTAATTGTCCAGTTTTTATATTTTGGCTCAGCTGTGTGTGTGTGCCTGCCACGTTGGTCTGGCTCTCCCAGGAAGATGTGATTCTGCATGAATTGGCTCAGGGCACCTGACAATTCACTGGTGCAGATGTCCTATCTCAACCCAAGGTTCTCCTGCAGCCTCCCTGGGGCTGAGATGAATTCAGCTTTCTTTACATCACATTCTCCCTCGAGCTCACTGCCCTCCTCCACTGTGGGGTGCTAGTCAAGCACACTGCCCTGGGTGGATTGACTGGACAAGAAAGTCCAGGCACTGACAAATTCCTTTCTCCAGAGTGATGTCCCCAAGAGAATCCTATTAGTGCTTGGGATGCTTTGGGGGCAGATGGGATCCCCATGGCAGGGCTGGATTTAACCTCGTGTGTTCCTCATGTGGCAGCTTGGGGAGCTGTGCCCGAGCAGGTGGCTGGGGAGGGCAGGTTTCTGCACAGAAAGAAGCTGCTATTGAAGGAATTTAAGTATTGAGAAGCTCCAAGTCTTGAACTGAGTGACCTGGGGTCCACGAGGAGATTTGAGGCTTGGTGCTTTTGGTTCTGGTGGGAAAGGCAGGAAAACATGGATCAAAAGGTGTTCTGGGCTGTTGTAAAGTCACACAATTGGAGCCTGCTTCCACCCACGTTACTGTGTTTTTTTTCAGAGCAAGGCACAGAATTAAGTCGTTTTGTCCTAGATTTCTCATTAAGAATCTCACTCACTCCAAGCTTCTGCTAATGTAGGGAATTAAGTGCTGGCAGTTTTGGGCAGCACTCCTGTGGGATGTAGTGAGTGTACAGGGGTGGAGGTGAGAGGATCACTGATCAGGGTTCTGTGTGTGACCATGAGCTCCAGGCTCTGTCGGTTTGCATAACGAAGTGGGAATGAGGGGAGCTGTACCTGCTGGGATTTGTGTGCTGCCTGTCCCAAATGAACCTGTGTGGCATTCCTAGAAAGAGCAGGAGCATTAAATGGATAAACAGAGTGTAATAAATGCCCTGTCAGGTGTGCTTGCATTGCACACTGGCAGAGCTGTGGGTGTTGGTGCAGGCAGCACATTTGACACCCCAGCTTCCAGTTGTGCCTTTAGATCCAAAGGAACTGGTCTGATTCCAGGCAAGGTGAAGAGATTGGCTCCTAACTGACATTGTGGGCCTAAGCAACCTGATCTAAGTTGGGTTAAACCCTAAAGGGTCTTTCCAATCTACGATTTTTTATTCTTTGACCATACTTGAAGTAGTACTGAGAAGCTGTCAAGCCAAGTATTTAAATATCTTTAAAAATTTGGCTCCTGTTGCTTAGGTAATGTTGCCCTAAGTCCTGGAAGCACCTCTTTGAGATTCTTAGTAATGAATCCACGATATTTTGAAATCCAGTTGCACTTTCATTGTATTAAATGAAAGGAGCTTGGTGACAGAGGTGTCTGTGTAGGACATTCCCTCCGAGACCAGTAACCTAAAAACACAGTAAGCTGGAAATAAAATGCAGCACGGAAATCTTTACTGCTTTGTGGAATTAGACTGGTTCAGACTGAATGCTTTAATGTAAATCAAATCCTCAGTGCCAGATGGCACAAGGTAGAGAGACTTATAGCTGTGAGAATTCCTGTTCATATTCTGGAAGATAATAACAGACTTTGTGGCTGTTTTGGGTACTGTGGTGCTCAGTCACAGCTAAAATCCTGCACTTTGGTAGCTTTAAGATTCTGTCTGGCTTTGTTTGATCCTATTTACTTAAAAGTGAGAGTGGATGCCAAATGTTATTAATTTTTCTTTCCTGGAAATCTTGTGTAACTGGGATCTGAGGACTGTCCGGATTGCTACTGGAGCTGCAAACAAGGATTTGGTGGTGACACTGGAGCAGCACCTCTGGTGTGAGAGTGCCAGGCACAAGGAAATCCATCTCTGTCCCTGTGTGCAGATCTCCCAGGGACTGTCTGTAAAGTGAAATAGAGCTGCTGTGACATGTCCTGCAGCGCTGGGCAGGAGCTGACAGGACAGGCCAGCCCGGGTGTTCCCCATGCCCGGGGGATTGTTTGGTGTCACTGCCCTTCCTCTGGGACAGCCCCTTTGTGGTGTGTCCTTGGGAGTCATCTGCAGGAATTTAATCTTTCCCTTCTGTGGAAGGACAGCAGATAATCCTTAATAATCCAGCAGGAGTGTGCTCAAAGTGAATGCTTTGAATTCCTGAAGGTGAAAATCTTCATCCTGACTCTGAGGATCTGCACTGTTTAATCTTGGAGATGCTGGGACACCGGGCTGGCTGGGTGTGCCTGTAGGGACAATGCTGCCTGAATTATGGGATCCATTTATAAACACCCACAGCCTGCCAGGGCTTCTCTTTATTCTTCCCTGCAGCTCTGCTGCTTCCTGTAGGATTAATTGATCTCAATTAGCTTTTAGGTAAAGTAAAAGGTTTCGATGAACTTCGATCCAGCTTTGTTTCTTGCAAGTGAAGAAGATGCCTTCATGTTGGTTTTTTTGTGAACACTAAATTTAAAGTCAATACATCCCTTACTGGGAATTAGAGTTGTAAACAATCCTAGTTACTATTTGTTTGACTTTAATCTTATATTATCTGGCTTTTATTCTGCTAGGAAATTCAGCAATACTTGTTGCTAGATGATAAATTTTTTATTTGGGAATTTCATGAGTTTATCTGATTGGAAGCTGAAGTCAAAATAGAAATTAATGAAACCATCATCTTGTTCACTGGTACTGGTGAAATCCAACTTATTTTTGCAGGATGCACAAGGCAGAAACATTGTTAAAACATGTCTAACAGTGATAAACAAGGGAAATCTCAACTTGTAGAACCACTTGGCCTGGTTTCTGTAGTAATGGAAGTGCTCAAGGGATTTTCAAACACGTTTAAGCAGCTGCCTGCCAAAGCATCAGGCTTTATCCTGCATTTGAACACCCTGCTGGATTAAGAGTGCTGGTTCTGTATAGCTGCCTGTCTCTCTAGAAATGTGATCTTATGTAGATTTTATTATGATTTTTTTTAAACACAAGAACTTTAAGAGGGAACGAAAACCTCCTGCTCTTGAGAAAAGCTTGAGCTGAGGTGTCTTTGCTGTGAAGCATCTGGTCTGTGTAAATAAACTGTTCTGCACCTGGCTCCAAGCAAGAACTGCTCCTTCCCAATAGGAGCTGGAAGTGCTGGTGATAGGAATGTCACTGCCTGGAACTGGCTCCATCATGCTGAGTGAGCAGGGACAATTCCTGAAGGCCCAGCCATGGCTTGAGCCATTGCTGCAGCCAAAGGCTCTGCTGCCTTTAGACAGAACTGTGAAATGCTCTTTAGCTCATTATAGCTAGAGCTTATTGATGCCAAAGATTTATGACACCATTTTAAAATAGCAAGTTCAGGTCTCACCATGTACTTTAATTTAAAACTGTATGTCAACTTGGCTTATTTAGTGATGCATTTACTATTTCTTTTCATCCAACTTCCATTACTGCTAAATATTTGTCAGAATTTCACAGGTTCCTCCGAGCTACCCAATACACTTGAGGCCAAAACATTTTGCTAGATTTATTTCAACAGAGCAAGGCAGAAAACTAGTAAAAATGCTTAAAACCTTTATGCTTTCCTGTATTTTTGAAATGAACGTGTTATGTATTAATATCTGCAGGTTTTAGGTAAGAAGGGGAATTAAATGCTCAGTTTCTAGTTCCACTTGCTCCTGACTGCAGTATTTTTAAGAGGGTGTCCTCAGAGCTTTTTTCAAATGTTTATCTGCATTATCCCTTCATAAGCATGAAATGTTAAATAAATTATGAAATGTTTGCTCATTTTCTAATTCTCCTGAGGGTGAGGTCACTGTGCCCCCCGGGAGGGGAGACAGTGGCCAGTGTTGGCCATCTCACCTCCCACACTGTTACCATCATGTGAACCAAAAGCTGACACCTGAGAAAAAAATATTAAAAGAAATAGATAACTTCACTTTACCTTTCCAAAGTGGCCATGGGCACCCTTGAATTAACCCCACCACCCTGTAGCCTGCATTTGGCTTCACAGCAGCCACCATTTGGTCTCAAAGGCCAGAACTTGTGTTGTCAGTGCTGCTGCCTCTAAACCTCTAAAGGCCCTTCTGACTTCCAGGGTTTTGTTTTACACTGATACTGGTTTTGTTTTATTCTGTGCTCTCAGACATGTATTTTGTCCTCTTAAGTTGACTCTAAAAGTGATACTTAGGTCACTGTGTTGGCTGAGACTTGAGTTCAGGACTTTGGCTGTGCTAAGGACAGCATTGCCACAGGCTGTGCCAAGGCCAGGACCTGCTCCTGGGTGTTTTTCCAGGTATCCCAGAAGACCCAGAGGCTGTCACCTGGGTATGAAGGAAATTGATTTACCTGGAATTTCTTCTCTCTTGGTTATAGCAGCCACTTACCACAGCTCTTCCAGCAGCAGCAACACCTGGCCAGGGAGGAAGGGGCCCTGGTCTGCTCTCCTAAACCCCTGTGGCAGGACATGGTGCCAGATGGGTGTCCCAAATGTCTTTTAAATGTGCTGGAGCATCTGGATTGGATCATGTAATGGATGGAGTGAGTCCCTGCAAACACAACCAGCTGTGGGTGTCTGAATTTGAGGGGAGGGGGATTATCCTGTTCAACAAAACAGTCATGGATTACTTTTTTGAGGCTGGCTTCAGCTACAGGATAATGCATAATGCTTGCCCAGCTCTTTGAGAATGTGGTGTTAAATACACATGGACTAATCCTCATAGGAATGTGTCCTGTGCTGGCTCTGCCTCTCCAGCAGCGGCAGCCCTGGCTTTTCTACTCATTAGCAGAACCATGGCTCTGGCATGCTGATTTATTAATGCTGAGAAGGGGTGTTCCCTTACAGGAGCACTGAAACTTTGCAAGAAAAATGATCCTGTGGTGCGTCCCAGCTCTGAAATGGCTCAGCAGAGGTGGGGAGTGAGGCTGGGTCCACATCATCCGGTGGCGTGGATCAGATGAGCCTCAGCCAGCAAGTGTTTGCTTTGCCTTCTTCAGGGTCCCATGGGGTGAAGCTGAGGCTTCTTAAAAGGTCACCAGAGGCTGGGGGTGGGGAGCTGTGACAGGGTACAGATTCCAAGTCTGGCCTCTGAGGGCTTGAGCCAATTCTGGGAGTGTAAAATAAGTTTTAAAGGCAGCAAGGAGTGCAGGTTTTGTAGGTGCTTAAGTTTTGAAACTGGTGCCTGGACTGACTGTGAATGCTGTGAGTAAACATGCAGCCACAGTCCTAGAACAGGCTGGGAAATAGCTGTGATGCCTTTCAAGGAATTCTTTGGAGAGGAGCAAGTGACCCATTTCCATACAGAGTGACTGTAACTGGCAGAGTAGAATCATAGAATATGCTGAAGGGAAAGGGGCCCATCAGGATGATTGAATCCAGCTCCTGGCCCTGCACAGGACATCCCAGGAATCCCACCATGTGCCTGAGAGCTTGTCCAAGTAAGTTTAGTAACTTAATAATTTACAATTAATTGCTGAATTGTGAGTTTGGCAACTTAAAATTGCCCTAACTGGCAATTGTAACTTTGCCAGTTACAATTTTTGTGTTGAAGCTGCACAAATGACAAATGCAGTCCAATGGGGAGTGTGTTTAAATCTGTTCCTCCTTGAGCTCTGAGCTTTAAATCAAGAACACTGGAGAGCTGAGCATTCCTTTTCACAGGAGGGCAAAGACAAACATTGCTCTGTGCAGCTTTTCCCTTATAACTTGGCACTTTGAAACCAAGACTTGAGACTCTTAAAGTTGGGAAAATAAAGAAAAAAAATTTAATGAACTTGTTTTTGTTAAGGGCGGTGGCTTTGGTTTTTTTAATTTGCATCCTGATCTGATTCTTTTACCTGGGAGGGTCAGAGTGAGAGAGATGAAGGAAATGACGACTCCTGTCTCTACTCACCTTGCTTGTCTCATGTGGGGCTTTGTCCTGCCTAAAATACATTCTCCAGTCATCCATCAGTGCTACAAATGCTTTTACAACCACTTTAGCTATCGCTTGCTTCTTTCCCTCTGGTGCTTGTTAAAAAAGGCTGAAGACATTGCAGCTAGTGTTCTATTTGTGCTCAGCAGATCGTGGCAGGGCTATGGAGAAAAGGTGTCCTGGGATTTCTGTGTCTGAGTGCTGTGTGCTGGCCTTGGAGGAGCTGTGGCATGAGGGGAAGTGAAACTGGATCTCATTTCACCAGCATAGGTTAAACAAAAATGAACGTTTTAAAGAGTTGGAATCCTCTGCATATGTACTCACTGGAGATGGCAGGGTTGTGCAAGAGGACTTTCTAAACGTTCCTCTAGCAGTGCTTCCTTTGTAAGCTGTTTGTTCAGTTTTGTTTTAACAAAATGTTGTTCCTGCACAGGCGTTTGAAGAGCTCCATGCAACATAAGGTACACTTGGCACACTGTTGGCTCATTTAATGCTCTTTTTGGAAGGGCTGGTGGCCACGTGCTCCTCCCATGCAGAGTCACCAGACTGTGCTCCCAGGGATCAGGATGTGCCTGGATGTGGGGCTGCAGGGATGGGTCAGGCTGAGCTGCGAGCTGGACTTGCCCCATGGCCAACACAGCTTTGAGTTCTTCTCAGGTTAATGTTGCCGTATTTTGCTTCATCTCTCCTGAAAACTCACTTTTCTGGGAAAAGCAGCTTTATCCATAGCAAGGCCTTCCTGGTGCCTTTGGATCAGACCTGTGTTCCATCATTGCTCTCGTGCTTCCTTCCCTTGCAGGCGTGAATGACAGAGGAGGTGCCCCCGACTGCACTGACGGATGTGAACCTGCGCCTGCTGTGCCACGATGACATAGACACGGTGAAACAGCTCTGTGGAGACTGGTTCCCAATAGAGTATGTGCCCGCTTTGGGGTGGCTTCCCAATGGAGAATGTGCCCGCTTTGGGGTGGCTTCCCAATGGAGAATGTGCCCGCTTTGGGGTGGCTTCCCAATGGAGAATGTGCCCGCTTTGGGGTGGCTTCCCAATGGAGAATGTGCCCGCTTTGGGGTGGCTTCCCAATGGAGAATGTGCCCGCTTTGGGGTGGCTTCCCAATGGAGAATGTGCCCGCTTTGGGGTGGCTTCCCAATGGAGAATGTGCCCGCTTTGGGGTGGCTTCCCAATGGAGAATGTGCCCGCTTTGGGGTGGCTTCCCAATGGAGAATGTGCCCGCTTTGGGGTGGCTTCCCAATGGAGAATGTGCCCGCTTTGGGGTGGCTTCCCAATGGAGAATGTGCCCGCTTTGGGGTGGCTTCCCAATGGAGAATGTGCCCGCTTTGGGGTGGCTTCCCAATGGAGAATGTGCCCGCTTTGGGGTGGCTTCCCAATGGAGAATGTGCCCGCTTTGGGGTGGCTTCCCAATGGAGAATGTGCCCGCTTTGGGGTGGCTTCCCAATGGAGAATGTGCCCGCTTTGGGGTGGCTTCCCAATGGAGAATGTGCCCGCTTTGGGGTGGCTTCCCAATGGAGAATGTGCCCGCTTTGGGGTGGCTTCCCAATGGAGAATCTGCCCGCTTTGGGGTGGCTTCCCAATGGAGAATCTGCCCGCTTTGGGGTGGCTTCCCAATGGAGAATGTGCCCGCTTTGGGGTGGCTTCCCAATGGAGAATGTGCCCGCTTTGGGGTGGCTTCCCAATGGAGAATCTGCCTGCTTTGGGGTGGCTTCCCAATGGAGAATCTGCCTGCTTTGGGGTGGCTTCCCAATGGAGAATGTGCCCGCTTTGGGGTGGCTTCCCAATGGAGAATGTGCCCGCTTTGGGGTGGCTTCCCAATGGAGAATGTGCCCGCTTTGGGGTGGCTTCCCAATGGAGAATCTGCCTGCTTTGGGGTGGCTTCCCAATGGAGAATCTGCCTGCTTTGGGGTGGCTTCCCAATGGAGTATGTGCCTGCTTTGAGGTGCTAGCAGGGGGCCTTGGGACAAAGGGTGTGAATCTGCACTGGTCCAGCTCTGTGCAGCCTCAGGGCTGTTGCCAAGCAGCAGGTTGGGAATCTTCTGTGCACTGTGGTGGTGGTGCTGTTAAGGGTCCTTTGTTGCCTGTCCTGCGGTGTGCTGGAGTCATCAGAAACTTCCTGTATGTGGATTTTGGCAGGAAAATGGGCTTTGTCATTAAAGGGATGGATCAGCTTATTGAAAAGGACTGAATGAGGTGGGGAAAGGAGGATACCTCCAGGAAAAAGGACAGGATCCCTGTGCTTGTGAAGTGAAGTTGTGTCCTGGAGCATGGTCTAGGACAGCACCCTCAGAGCCAAACTGAACTGGCACGGAGCTGTTCCTGAGGGCTGCTCTGAGTGTTCTGGGGGAACTGAGCAGTGCTTCCCTTGGATCACTGCTCCTCCTGTAGTCTGGCTTAAGGCTGATCTCAGCCTGGCCCAGGCCAGCTCCCCAGACCCGCATTTGGTAAATGCCCGTGACTGCACAAGCACGGGAGCTTTTGTGGGGGACACGGACAGATTTCTGGCCTAAAGCATCCAGGGAAACCACAGCTGTAGACTTCATAGATTTTTAGCTTCATAGAGGAGGTTTATAGAGGATTCTAGCAGATTATAATTAAGATTGAATAAAATGTAACAAATCAGCAAAAGCATTCATAATATTTTGAGTTTGTAGATTTCTTTTAAAAGCAAGATATGCAGAACTCTCACTTGGAAATAAATGAACATGCAGTAGTTTCCCTTAGTAGCTGCAGAAGGAGGAGGAGAACTGGAGGCTGGTGGTGTGATTTTTTTTTTTTTTTCCCTATCAATATGCAGCAATTTTTTTACATGTGTATCAAATTAATGAGATCCTTACACTCTTAGATGAGGGCAGATGGATCTTGCATTTAAAAATAACTTGCTAAAGATGGATGTGAAAGCTCTGGGCAAAACTGTAAGATGAAAATGTGATTCTCTTAGCAAGGCAGGAGCCATTACAAGATGAAAGAACCCGTGGCACTAAATGGGATGCAACAGCTGTTTCCAGTTGAGGGGCATCTCATGCCTGTTCCCATGGGCTTTGCATCCACACATTGCTGTTTCTGGTTCCTTCCCAGGTACCCTGACTCATGGTACCGAGATATCACTTCCAACAAGAAGTTCTTCTCCCTCGCAGCCACGTACAGAGGCTCCATCGTGGGGATGATAGTGGCAGAGATCAAGAGCAGGACGAAGGTGCACAAAGAGGTATGTGACTACCCTGAGCTTCAGCAGGACAGAATCCACCCCTGCTGTGGAGAATAGGGATGAGACCTGTTTGGGGTGGGGTTTCTCCCTCCCCAGTTCAGACACTTGATCCTGAGTTAATTAATGCAAGGAATGAAGCACATGCTGATCTCCAGCTAATGGAGCAGGGGTGGGTGTGTGGTACCACAGAGACTCTTCCTGCTGGGGCATGGCCCCATGGGCATCTGAGGGATCAGATCCTGCAGGCTAAGCCCTGGCCATGGCTGGTGTAGCTGTGGGAGCACAAACCTCATTTTTTCTTAAGAGCTTCCTTAGCTGTACTGGATGGGTTACTCCAGTGACTTCCTGCAGAAACTCCTCCCTTTACACAGTCCCTGTCCCAATCCCTGAGGGGAGGTAACCTCTCTGCAGAGAGCTTGGAGGCCAGGAGAGACAATCCAGTGGAGCAGAGAGGGAAAGAAGAGATGGTCAGTGAAGACAGCATGGGAGAAGAGCATGAAAAAAAAGCAGAGGCAGTGCAGGGTGTGCCTGACTCCTGGAAGGCCCTCAGTGTTGTGGTTAAACAATAATCCCAACATGCACAGGAGCTGAGAGCACAGAGCAGCACATGGGCCTCTTCACCTCAGCTGTCTGGCTTCATCTCAAAGCTCATCAAAGTCAGAAGTTGCATCTTCAGCAACTTCTACAAAAGGCTCTTGTTCCAGCCAAGCTGAAAGCCAAGGGCTTATTCAGGCACTGTTCTGGGCAATTGGGCCTGTGGAACATGCTCCTTGTCCTCCCCAGCAGTGCAGAGATCTCCAGCTGACACAGCTCAGCTGCAGCTTGCAGGTCACAGGGACTTGCTGTGTTGATCTAAACACTGCTGGGTGACTCCAGAACTGGCATTTTGAATCCTTGTGGTAAAGAAAGCAAGCATGTTCTGTCCCTAAACCCACAAATAATGTACATTGATAGGAAATAGCATGGTTTGTGTTCTGCCTCTGGGAGGATGATGTGAAAATAGGAATAGCCCCATGCTTGGATATTTTAACTTCCATTCCAAAAGCTTCAGCTAAGACTGTTCAGTGAAGTTTCCTGCTTTAGCCTTGTTTTCAGGTGTTCCAGTACAGGGTTCTTGCTTTCTCCTGCAACTCCCTAGGCACTCTGTTAAATAACTTGTCCTATCTCTACTCAGGATGGAGATATCCTAGCTTCCAATTTTCCTGTGGACACTCAAGTTGCTTACATCCTAAGTCTTGGAGTGGTGAAGGAGTTCAGAAAACATGGAATAGGTAAGATGCTGCTAAGTGCCAGCTGTTGGTGTTGTTTGCCAGGTGTGGCCAGTGGGGGTGACTGAAGGAGCTCCATTGTCTCCCTGCAGTATCCCTATAGGAAGGGCTTACCCATGACTGCTACACTGGGAGGTTTTTACTGGGCACAGTAGTGGGCACAACACAATGTGCAAATATTTCCAAAGAGCACAGGTCTTTGTCAATCTTGTTCCCAGGGCCAGCTGAGCATACCAAAAACTCAAACTAGTGCTGCTGAGACTATCTGAAAGTGTAAGAACTTCACCCAGGAGTGGGGTTTGAAATTATTTTCTTTCTGGGTATCAGCAGTCTGATCCCTGAGGCAGAAAACAGAGCTGCTTTTAATCTTTCAGCTTCAACAGATAGAACAAACTGAGAAAACCACAAAGGGAACTGGAAAGTAGTGTAACTTGTGCCTGATTAGATCTCAAATGTACAAGTCAGCTCTGAATGTCTACTGCCACATGCAGCATTCCTGCAGCCATTTGAAATCCTGGAGTCAGAAAGGCTTTCTCTGTGTTTAGAGCACTTGTGTTCTGTCACCAAGTGCTGCCCTCCTGGTGCCATTTCAGGCAGGATGGGGATATTTGATCTGCAGAAGGGAATGGGCCAGGTTTGGCAGGGTGACCCAGGGGTGCACACCTGGAGTCTCTTCAGTGGGTACAGGTATAACTCAGCACCTCCAAGTCCTCCTTTCTCCCCCAGGACAGGTATAAACTTAGAGGTTACATAAAGAAATGACCACAGAGTCCTTGGTGAGAGCAGTGTTTAAACCTTCCATTAAAATGCCACTGGAGAGAATTTTCTAGTACAATGAAGAAAGTGGTAGCACAGAATGATCACAGAGGGTGGTAAAAAGGTCTTTCTGTAAAGTTATGGTGGTTTTCCTAATTTCCAAATCCCTTTTTTTTCCCCAGTTCCATCTTGCTGGAATTTTCTCTTCTCAGACTCAGTATTTCCTGTGTCCATTCCATCTGCACAGCGTGTTGCTCTCTCAAAAACTTTGAGCTTGCACCTGTAGCAACACAACCCAAAAAAAGCTGCTGCTACTTTTTCTGAGACCTTGCTCTTGAGTTTTTCTAGTGGTGTTTGAAGCTGTAGCCTTTCATGCAGGAGGCTCTTCACTCCAGCAGTGCTTCTGAGCACTAAAGCTCTGATTTTCTCCCGATTTTTTGTGAAAAGGGTTTGGTTTCTAGTTCTCTGCTGTTCTTAAGCCACAGGACAGCTGGATTTCTGTAAGGTAGAAGACTGGAATATCTCATAACAAAATTGAACTGCTCTGTTGTCAGTACCTCAGTGGTTTTTGGTCTTGGCTGATACAGACTCTCACTAAGTATCAAGAGAACATGAAGCCAGTGCTGTTGACTTCTACTCTGAAATCCTGTGGGTCCTCCAGGCCCTGGGGATTGTGAAACAGCAGCAGCCATCTCCCCTGTGTGTTGGTCAGGCTGATCCTTCAGCCTGGTGTTACCACACCTGCTGGAAGAAGCTCCTGTACAGGTTCTGCTGGGTCCTTCATGCCATGTTGAGGTGGTGTGAATGAACCCCCAGATCTTGTCTTTTGGGGCTGGAGTATCCTCTGTATCGTTCTCTGTTCTTTCCTGCTGGCTGCAGCAAATCCAGGTTGGATGAGATGGTCTCCACTTCTCCTTTAGAAGGCATCTTAAAATCCCAGCAGTTCTTAGATTTTGATTCAAATTCAGCAGACAAAATACAATAACCTGCTTGTGAAGTCCTGTTTTGACACTCTGCTGTATCAAATGGCTTTGAAATAAATGCATGCATGGGGTGGAACTGATACCATTGAAAATGAGTCACTGACGTTCCCCAAAGCCAGGAGTTGCTCTGCTGGGGATGGGCAGTGTTGTCAAAGTTCTGCCTCATCCTTGTGGTTATTGAGTCAGAGGTTTGTGTCTTTAAAATCTCTTGGTTTTGAAGCTGTGCTCCTAGGTGACACCATTTAGAAGGCCCTGTGAGAACTGGGTGGAACTTGGGGTCTCCAGGTGTGTGCAGCAATCCCAGGTGCAGGAGGGCTCAGCTGGGCCCCACACACCCTCACACTGAGGGTCCCTGGGCTGCATACACACTGTGATCCTGCTGCCTTCCCTTCAACAGGTTCCCTCTTGCTTGAGAGTCTGAAAGATCACATCTCCACCACTGCCCAGGACCACTGCAAAGCCATCTACCTGCATGTGCTCACCACCAACAACACAGCAATAAACTTCTATGAAAACAGAGACTTTAAACAGCACCACTATCTCCCCTATTACTATTCCATCCGAGGGGTCCTCAAGGATGGCTTCACCTATGTCCTGTACATCAACGGTGGGCACCCACCCTGGACAATCTTATATCCTTTCCCTGCAGGCTGCTGAGCAGAGACCAAACCCTGTTTTGAGTTAACAGCAGAGTGTGAGTAGATGTGGGAACTGAAACCTGCTCAGATGTGGATTTAATCTGAAGCCAGAAGGAAGGTGATGTTGGAGTTATTTGACATAGGATGGTTGGAGCAAGTTGGATGCCAGTGAGAGCGAGTGCTGGATTAGACCCAAGTGCTGGGTGTGCTTTGGCTTGTAGGGTGCAGGATTTGGCCACAAACAGGGCAGAGAAACCCTTGGTCTTGCTTCCTCTGACCTGGGATCCCCTGTGAGCCTGGGCTGGCCTGGATCTCAGTAGGTTGCTCCCACACTGACTTAGGGGGTTTGTTTCAGGTCAGTGGATCATTGAGAAGAAACTTGATCCTTCCTGGGTGTAGCTGGTCAGTTCCAACCTCCCTGGGCAGGTGGATGGATTGCTATCCTCACAGGATCTTCTGTGGAGTGCAAAGGGAACTGGCAGCTGCTCAGAGGAGGTATTTCCCACACAAGCTGGGGCTGCCATTTCCAAATTGCCATACTTTACAGCACAGAGCAGACCTGCTTTTGATAGAAAGGTGGAGGCAGTGATTGCAAGGAGCAGATGTGACTGAGCTGAGCAGCTTCCACTGTGTCAGGGGTCCCTGCAGGCAGGGTGGGTCCAGGAGTGATTTATGTTCTTTGCTAAGTTACAGTGTAAGTGTTGCTGTCTTTAACTGGTGGCCACTGACTACCTACAGCACATTGGCTCCACGCTAGCCAGCCTGAGCCCGTGCTCCATTCCCCAGAGGATATACAGACAAGCCCAGAGCCTCCTCTGCAGCCTCCTGCCCTGGTCTGGCATTTCTGCCAAGAGCAGCATCGAGTACAGCCGGACAATGTGACGGACTGGGGATGCACAGGAAGCACAGGTGGGTGCTGGGGACACCTCCCTTCCCTGCCAGGGCCACTGTTCTGTGACAGAGATCCTGGAGCTGGAGTGAGCTCATCCTGCTCTTGTGGAAGGTGTCTGGGCGTGGCTGTGCTCCAGCTCCAGGCAGCAGCTGAACTCCTGCTGGTTTTGTTTGAAGGGAAATCAAACTCTGATCTTGTTTACTTGAGCCCAAACCTGGAACCTGCTGTCCCTTTCCTTTTCCCAGCTGCTGGAGCAGTGTGCAGGACCCACAGTGCCTGAGCCCTCAGAGTCCCAGCACAGTAACTGGAAGCCCCATTTGCTGCCAGTGCTATTGCACGTGTCAGACATTTCCAGGAGAGTGGCTCCCCCAGCACAGTTTCCCCAAATGTTTCCCTAAAACATGTGCTCTCTTTTTCTTTCCACAGGATTGTTTCTCCTCCCACGTGATACCCGGCTCTGCACTGGTTCCAGTGATGACAGCTCTTGGCCGGTGACCCAGCCCCGGGATGGGACTCCCTGTTCCACAGGGACTGACCTTTGGTAGAACTTCACCCTGGGGCTGCAGCCCCGGCTCGCCACGTGGGCTGGGCAGGCGTGGCTGTGCCACAGCCGCGGGCTCTTGGTGTCACCTCTCCGTGTGCATGTTGCACTGTCCCCGCCACTTCCCTCACCTCCAGTCTGCTCCTCCCTATTCCCGGGGTGCGAGGGCTTCAGCTGCTGCTCCTGCTCCATCCACAGCTGCTGAGAGCAGCTGAGGGAGGTTCATGGATCTGCACTGAGGAACCACTTACATGAACTGGGAGAGCCCTGGCAGGCCCTGGCCAGGGCAGAGTCTGCCCTTGTTGCTGTGGAAGGGGGAAGCTGGGGGAGGGGAAAGGGGGGAATGGGAATCATGTTTAGGTCCTGCCACATCAGCTGCTGGTGCGTCCTGTGGGTGACTTCAAGGGAGAGCAACTGCCTCGCATGAGAAACTACCCAGCCCCACCAGCCCTCTGGAGTGATGTAAAAAGCAGCATATAATTCAGGATGCATAAAGTAGAAGGCAGGGAATGAAATTGCTATTTCATAGTGAAATATATATGTATTATACTGTATAGGTCTTTCTGCCTTTGTCCAGGATGGAATGTAGCAGGGGAGGGGAGCTGGGAGTGTAGAGTCTGGTCCAGAGCCCTTCTCCCCTTACTTGGCACCAGGCTGGGCTTTGCAGGATCTTGAGGGATGGGATGTGTGCACAGATCACAACAGCTTTTCCTTGCTGAGCAAGATCCCCCAGCTGCTCAGTGCTGTGCTTTGGGCTGTGGTCTGGGCACCTCTGGGCTGTGCTGGGCAGTCTCTTACTGGCTGCCCGTGTCCTGGCTGCAGGACCCTCTGGCTGGACTGAGTCGCTCATGTGCAGCCTGTGTGGAGGCCCCAGAGCTGCAGCCAGGCCTGGGGCCCTTCTATATTCCCATGGCAAACCCCTCTTCCCTGGCTATTCCCCTGCTCAGCACCATGTTCCCTACTCCCACCTCATTTTTTAACTGGGACTGGAGCAGAGGAATCCATGCCAGAGCAGAGCCTGGATGGGCTGGCACTGCCAGCTCTGGCAGGGACTGGGCAGGACCTGGGGGTGACACATGGCTCAGGTTGGGCCTTAGAAGAGCCAACAAGCACATTATGACCTTGCAGCCTGGATGAGCACAGGAAGCCTGTCAGTGACTGAGCCCCTGGATGGGAGTTCACTAATAAAAGGATGCAGGAGATGAGCTGCTGTGACTAGTGCCAGGCTGGAGAGCAGGCAGCCTCAGGGGCTGGCACATTACCTGTCTGGGAGCAGCACTAGGCTGTTCTGGGAAGTGCTGGTCCTTCTGGGCTCAAAGACAAGGTAAAGAGGTGTTTATGAGGAGTCAAACAGGGCGCTGATGGAAAGCCCAGCCTCTGAGACCTTCAAGCCCCAAGATGCCAGGGCTGCCCTCAGAGTGGGTCTCTTCCATCCCATATGAGGCTTCTGGCTCCCCTCTAGTTCAGCAGTGCCAGTGGCACTGGGCAGGCAGCTCCACCCCCAGCCCCAGTGCTTCCTCAGGGCCCCTGACACCCTTCCAGCCTCAGTTCTTACCAGTTTGGGGTATTTTTGTTTATCCAACTGCAACACATCTGTTGGTTGAGTTTCTTAAGCAGCCCAAGCCCCTTTTTTTTCTCAGCACTTGCTTTCTTGGACCAGAATGAAGCTCTTCTCTCCTGATTGCCTGGGGCTGCTGTGTCTGTGTCCCCAGTTTTCTCCTGCCCCTTACACAACCAACTCCACTACTCGAGCACATCCCAAGGGAGCTGTGACTGGTCTGTGTGTCCTCCTACCACCCTGTCCTGAGATGTCAGCCCTGTCCCCACCTATTTATTGAAGAACCTCTCGCTAAATGTCTTCAATTAAACCAAACCTCTTTTTTGAGTTGTCTGTCCCTGCAGAGAATCTGCCTCTGACCAGCTGCTCGTGCTCTGCCCCACGGTGGAGTGACCACATTCCCTTTTCTATGGGGCTGGGGAGATCCTGGGGGAGCTGCTGCTGCTCTGAGCTAGGGATGAGCTTGGAGCAGGCAGAGGGGGGAGAGGGAAGGGGAAGCAGCTCCTCTAGGGCTGAGCCTGCCCTTCCAACAGGACTGCAAGATGGGCACATCTTCCTAAGGCTCAGCTGAAATGGATGGGGCCTTGTGCAGCTGCAGCACTGGGCTCCTCACCAGCTGTCCCCACTTCAGCCAGGACTAAGGACCCTCAGGCACAGCCAGTGCCTGGAGCTGCTCCTGCGCCTGGGACAAGCTGATCCCAGCCCCTGCCTGGAGCCCTGGGGAGCACAAGCCAGTCTGGAGCAACGCAAACTCTCAAGGGCTGTAGTGGTGCACCTGAGCCAGCCCAGCCCACACCTCTCCTGCTCCCCACAGATCCAGCCCTTCACCTCTGGCCTCCGTGCTCCCCCACCCTGCACCTCCCCAGCTCTGGGTCACCACCAGCTCTGCACCAGCCCTCAAGAATGATCCCAAGTGTTAAACTTTCAGCAAAGCCATTTATTCCACTTTCCTGCTCCCACAGATCTCCAGGTAGGGACCCACATGAGCATCCCAAACGCCCCAGAAGGAATTCATGGCACGGCTGCCTCATTGTGCCAGCCCCCCGAGTGGGAGCCCAGCCACTAACATGGGCAGAGGTGCCTGACCAGAAGCCCCAGGCCTCAGCTGTGCCCAGTGCCAACACAGCCACGTCCAAAGTTGAGACGAGGCATGTAAAAAAATTAGATGTTTTGTTCCTTACAAATGAAAGGGGGACCTGACAGCAGCATGTCCCTGAAATCAAAGCGTAATTCTAAGGCTCTGGCACCCTCACATAAGCACATGAACTCTCTGCAGGGGCTATGCAGGTTGATCTGGGAAGCTCGCTAAGAGTTTAATGGCCATAAAAATAAAATCGCTTTTCCCTGCTTTAGACAAACCCAACCCCTCCCGGCTGGGCAGTGGGATCGCGTGGGCAGCCACTGCAGCCAGCCACGGGTCAGAAAGTTAGAAAGTCTCTCAGCTCACCCACTTTTAATTGAGCGCCAACACGGCGGCGTCACTCCATGACCTCGGCCTGCTCAGCATCAGCGCCCAGCCCCACTGACTGCTCCAGCGCCTCGGCCTCGCCCTCCAGCCCCACCAGCTGCTGCTCGGCCCCAGCGTGCACCATGCCATGGTGCTCTCCCCTCTCTCCCAGCTCATTGCCCGCTCTAGCCAGCTCGTTGCCCGCCTTGTGGTGTCCTGCTGCCCCTCCGGAGTGGTCGATGGCCGCCTTCTTCGGCCTCTGCGTGGCAGCCACCGCCTCAGCCAGCTTCTCCTCTGGCACCATGTTCAGGATCTTCAGGGCAAACAGGAGCTGGAACTTGGCGGTTCCTACGAAGGAGTTGGCCAGGAAGTTGGGCAGCCCACCCATGCGATCCTTCTGGGTGTAGAGGGGGACACGGACCATGCCCATCACCTGCAACAGCACGGGCACAGTTCAGCAGGGGCCACGGCAGCACCAGCCCCCCCCGCCCCACACCCCC
>VZTT01055435.1:0-22780 GCA_013400855.1 Buphagus erythrorhynchus
CTAGTTTCAGCTAGGATAGAGTTCTAGAGAGTACTGTTGAAAACCCACTGATGTTTAAGTTGTGCAAGCACTGCTCAGCAACAGTTACGGATTTTTCAGCTTCTCACTCCACCAGCAAGGAGGTTAGGGGACACAGCTAGGACAGCTGACCCCAAGTGACCAAAGGGGTTGTTCCAGACCACGTGGAACCATGCTCAGTATGTGAACTGAGAGGAAAGGTGGCCTGGGGCCACTGCTGGTGAAGTGGCTGGGCATCAGTCAGCAGGTGGTGAGCAATTGCACTGTGTATCAGTTGTTCTCCTATTATTTTCTCATTATGATTTTCCCTCCGTTCCTGTCTTAATAAACTTTCTTTCTCTCAACCCACAGATTTTACTTTCCTTTTTCCCAGTTATCTGCCCCATCCCACTGGGTGTGGTGTTTAGCTGCCAGGTTAAACCACAACTCTGGTTTAACCCTACAGATAGTAAATGTGCAGCCCAGCCATCCCCCTTCTGCCTGGCACAGGACCTTGTTGGAAGAAAGGTGCTCTCATACCTTCTGGAACAGTTTGGGGATTTCAAGGGACTAAAGCTGCCCAGACACAGCATTGGGGTGGTAATGCAGCAGTGCACTCAGCCTGGCAGGTGTTTAAAAGTGAAGGGTGATTTCCCTCACTTGGCTGTGCTCCCCCCATTCCTCTAACAGTGAGCACTTTCAAACCAGGCAAGCACAATTCTCTGCTGCAACAGTGCAATTGCAATGGAGCTGTTTGAAAACACAGTGGCATTTTTAAACAGTTTTGGGTGCACAGTTATTCTGTGGCACAGCTGAGCTTTGCCTCTTCCCCCCTGTAGGGCAATTCTTGTCCTGAAGGACAACATTGTGCCCATGAGCAGTGAGTTCACCCCCGAGTCAGAGAGGCAGCGAATCCAGCACTTGGTGAGTGATTCCTTCCACATATCAGACAATCCAGCTGCAAGCATCCACTGGGCCAGAGAGGGCTTGTGGCCAGAGGACCTCCAGCTTTCCTTGAGGGCCACTATGTGGCCATAATGTCAGCTGGCACTAACCTGGGAGAGCTGGGGTAGAAGTTCAGTCAACAGCCTTTAGTATGGGAAATGTTCCTGTCCTCATTGGAACATGCTTTCCCAATCTGGTCTCCATTCTGTTGCTGGGAGTACCAGTCCTGAGGCAGCAGCAGCTCTGGTGCCCTTCTCCACTGAAGCAGAACCTGTCCATGCTCACCCCTCCATTCCCTCCTCCAGGCTTTCCTTTTCCCCAAGCTCCTGGATGGTGAATTCACCCGATTTGAGTTCCCACGGAGGTTGAAGGGAGATGATGTGGGCCAGAAAGTGCTGTACCGGGATTACTTCATGGAGGGCTGGTGAGTCCCTTCTGCCTGAGGGCAAGGCTGCAGCACAGGGCAGCTCTACCTGCTCACACTGATGGGGAAGTGAGGGGAGAAGGGGCACATCTTGCTAGTGAGAGCAGCAGCACAATGGTAGGGAAGGATGCTGTGAGCAGCTCCCTCCAAAGGACCAGGGCCCTGCAGGGTGGTTACAAAACAGTCAGGATGGTCCTTCTGGCATCCAGTGCAGTGGGGCTGGTGCAGGTACAAGCTGGGGAGGAAGGAGAGAGTGAAGATCACCGTGCCCCATCCTCAGTGAGCTGCCTGTGCATGGGGACACCACAAGGGTTCAGTCAGAGTCAAAATGCTCTGGCTGGGTTGTACTATCAAGTCAGACAAATCCCAAATCAACAGTGAATTCTCTGTTCCAGGGGGTACAAGACGGTGGAGAAGGCTGACCTCAAGTATCCTCTTGTCCATGGTCATGGGAAGCAGGTAGCTTAATGCTTTACATACTGGGAAGGCAGAGGCAAGTCTTCTGGGGGTCCTCAGTGTCCCTGTCACTCATGTCACACTCTGGGGCACTGCAGCTGGAGCTCTGCTGTTCTCCAGCACAGCACAGTCCCACAGCCAGGATACAGCAGCTTCCTTTGCTGCCTGGCTGGTGCAACTCTGGAGCACCCTCCTCCAGAGTACAGCAGAGCAGATAGCAGCCCTTAGGGAGCCTTCCCTTTCCTCATCTCCCCTTGCACACAGGAACTCGATTCAGATGAGAGCTTCATCAGCTCCCACTTGGGACTGTCTTAGGTCTAGTGCCTTTCCCACAAACTGTCCTCGAGGAAATGCTGACAAATGAGCCTGAAAAGGGAAGCAGGTAGGGAGAAGCAGTGACTGCACGCACCCAACTGCTGGGGTTGAGCAGAAAGTCCCATCACCTCCCCCAGCACTACAACCCACATGCCACCCCGTTCAACGAGTCAGTGCAGAACCTCCTTTGTCAGAACAAAGACATCCCCAAACCAACTCCATTTTCTTTCTTGCCACCTCAAACCAAGAGCAGATGAAACCATGGGCTTCCTGAGGTCTGTAGCATTACCCAGAGCACATGTACTAACTCCAGAGCACACCACGGGCCACATGGAGCCATTCACAGGCTGTTTCCAGCTCCCATCAGGCCACTCCTCCATCTCCAAAGACCCCAGAGGCTGTTCTAGGTGATGCTTGGAGAAATGTCCTAAAGCAACACATAGATCAAGGACAAGCCACACATCAGCCATTAAAGGCACCACACCCTGACGTTTCAATCCTGTTTTGCTTTGTTTGGGGCCAGGCTCGCCTGCTGGGGACTCTGGCTGTCTCCCGAGGCCTGGGGGATCATCAGCTCAAGGTCATCGACACCAACATTGAAGTCAAACCCTTCCTCTCCTGCATTCCTAAGGTCAGTCACAGCACATGGGAATTGTAGGGTGGAATTGTAGGATGGACTTTTACAGACTTGGCAGGTCTTAGCATTTCTCCAAGCACCCTGGTCCCAGTGTGTCATCTCTCAGGGGAAGTCTCATCCCCCTGACCCCTCTGTTACAGTGCAGGAATTGTCACAGATTTACACCTCTGCTTTCCAGGTGAATGTATTTGACTTCGCTCTACATGACATTAAGGAAGATGATGTCCTCATCATGGCAACTGATGGTCTTTGGGATGTTCTGTGCAATGACGAGGTGGCCCATGTGGTCAGGAGCTTCCTTGCAGAAAACAGGACAGATCCTCAAAGGTAACACCAGGTTTGCCTTTGTTTTCCTTTCCAAAGAACCTGGTCAGACCTAAAGCAGGCTGAGATCCCACTGTTTCCAGGTCAGCTCTGGCATGACCACTCTTTTCTATGACTTTGGAAACTGCCTGCTAATCTGTCCCCATCCTAAAGTAACAATTATAAAGCTGATGTCTTAAAAAAACTTATTATTTTGACAACATAGAGCCACATCTCAACGTTGTACTTAAGGGGAATAGTTGCTATATTAGCCCAAGCCTGCATTTTTCTACCCACAGGTTTTCAGAACTGGCCAAGTGCTTGGTATGCAGGGCAAGGGGAAAGAAGAGAGGCCACCAGTGGATGCTGGATGACAGCCACGAGGCATCCTATGATGACATCTCTGTATTTGTCATCCCACTGCACAACAGGGAAGAGGACTGACTGTCAGGATGACACACAGCATCTCTGTGTTCCCTTACTGTGGTGCCATTCAGCATCAGCCTGAGACTGAGGGATTTCTGCTGCACACGTGTACTCTCTTCCAGCAAAACCATTTGCAGTGGAACCTGAAATGCACAGCCAGCACTTGGCAGAGGATGAACAAGATTAGCTTAACAACGTGCAAGAGAAGCACAGTGGGCAACAAATCACTCCCCCTTCTCATTGTTGGACCAAGGAGAACCTGCAAAGGGGGTCATGCAAGCCAAAGGGCATTTTTTTTCTACGATCTTTGCGGTACCGTGACACTCAAATCCATATTTCTACTGATCCCTCTCCCTTTTTAATATTGAACAGTAAGGATCAATTGAGATCCAGCCAGTCTGAAGAGCTGGTTTTCAATCAGAATTGAACTAAACTGAACTGGATGCATAAGCTAAAGCACCTCTCATATCCATTTGCTGTAACATGAGATGTGCTGAAAACCTGGGAGCTGCTGCCAAGACAGCACTAGGCACAGCCATGCCTGTGGCATGGGAATGCTGGAGCAGTAGCCCAGACCTCTTGAGACAGTTGCCATTTGTAGGCAGCACCACCTCAAACCCAGAGGATGGAGCTAGGTGAAGCTTCACCCTGGTGTACAGAAGCCTCCTGTGAAAAAATACATGCCTTACTAATACACTTCAGTGTTCTTAAATAAGAGTAACACAGTGTACAGATTTCTAACAAATCTTAATCCACACTGGCTGACACTTTATTCAGGTCATTTCTTATAACAAAGCAGGTTTGGTAGCAGCAGCACTGATGAGAATCAAGGTGTTTCAGTGCATCAGCTGAGTAGAAGAGCTCCGAGTAAAATAAAACCTGTTTGTTGCAATTTGTCTGCAGTGCTGAATCTCAAGCATTTATTCCAGCAGAAACACAGTGCAGCAGACACAGCAGAGTTGTCTGAAACTCTGAGGATCTGCTTCCCAACCTGTTTATTAGCCAGGCAAATTCAGGTCTGGACAAGCTTCCCATCTCCCCGAGTCCCCACTCTGGTTTTCATTACTCATTACACAGGTTCCAGGATTCCCTAGAGAAGCAGCCAAACCCAGTGTGTGTTTTAAGTTCCACAAGGATGAAAGTCCAAATAAAAGTACTTTGTTTTTTTTCCCATGCATCTTACTGTGGTGTTATTCCTGCTGGGGATTTTACACAGATCTGGGCTGGAGGAAAACAGCCTCAGAAAATCACTGGGGAGTTTTTTCTTTTAATTTGTCTTTGCTTGTCATGAGAAGCACCCTCTTACCAGAACTGCTGCAAGGGCTTGGTGCCAAAAGATTATTTCGTGCACTGGGAGGAAATTCCTCCCAGGAATGGGGCAGCCTTCTCAGCTATCTGCTTGTGGTTTAAGCAAGGGGTAGAATAAAAACCATTTCTCTCCAGCTTCACTTTCCCCCCACTCTCTAAAGTTTGACCTGAAAACAATGCACATGAGGATTCACCCATGGTAATGATACTGGCTGCTGTCCTCCCTCCAGTAGCTGTAACACATTTATATGCATTAACTGTAACGATCCAAGATTCCTGTTACTCAAATCCAGTAAGTTATTTTCTCATCTTCTTGCTGAGAAAGAGCACAGCTCTTCCATCCAGACCACAGGCTGCTGTGAACACCTCTTTACCTAGGGCACCAAGCTCGATACATAGCTGTCACAAGGCTTCCCTATCCTGATACATTTATAGGAAAAAAAAAAAGCCTCTTAAAATGGGCAATTTATGGAGGGGTAACCTCAAAATTCCACTACAGAACTTCTGACTCTCCAAAACAAAGGGAGATCTTAAAAAATGAGTGAGTTTAACATTCCCCCTCTAAGAAAACAGCAAGTTGTATCACACTGGACAAAAGCAGAATTTACAGCACTCAGGTGGTCTCTCTACAAAATATTTGTCACAGCCACAACATTGAATTCTCCACATAGGTAGTATTTTGTGACAAAGCATAATTTGACTTCATGTATTTACACTCACTGGCAGATACCACTGAGGAGTCCAACTCCCTATAGCAGCTCATGACCACAGAGACCAATTTCTGAAAGGTTCCTGCCCCTGACCCAAAACCAAGGTGAAGTCTCTTAAAGTGCTAATAGAGCCAAGAGGCATTAGAAAAGATACCCTGCTGCTTCCAAATTTGTCACTCAATTGCTCCTGCACCCTCCAAAGCAGGGATTGGGGCACGAATCCAGGACCTGGGAGCTGCAATAAAGTAATAAAAATCTTTCAAGACTGACTTGGAGAACTACACCTGAAATCTACAGGCCAGGCAGACATGCTCAGCCACCACAGTGCTTATTTAGAAGTGGGCTCTTGAGTCTCATTTCCCCCTTGTTTTGAAAAAAGGTCTTTACTTCATCCCAAAGAACATGGGGGGATTTACATGTCAGATTTGGAGGGGGAATGCTGTTTGCTGCTTGGCCACTGTGTCAGACCTGGGAAGTCTGTTTTTCATCAGATCTGTTTCTCATTAGCTGGCAGCCCCAAAGAATATAGGAATTGCAGCCCTGAGACTCCTAGAGAAGCACGAAGCTGAAAGCTTTATTCACCTTTCCTGTCCAACTGTCTGAAACACAATCCTCAATTTCCTGACAACATTTGGCACATTCCCCTCTTTTAAAGCCAGATGGAAAGCACTCCATGATATAACAGATATGTCTTTGCCTGCGTGGGTGGCAGTGGGCCCTGGGAAGGTGCTCAGCTGCCACCCTGAACGAAGAACTAGTGCTGTTGTGCATGAGCCTGAACATCTCTCTTCACTTCAGAAAGCCACTGATGTGCTTGTGTATGTATCCTCCTAAACCACTCCTCTGGTTCCCTCTTCCTTCAACATTCCGTGCCACAACATACCATGTTTTACAACATTGCAAGCAGAAACTGAACAATAACCTCTAGACAAGTGCTCAAAACCACATTAACAAAGAGCCTTTATAGAATAAAAGACTTCCAAATGCTTCCCTGTGAAAAGTAACAAGGAATATGGCCAGAGGCTATCTGTTCCCTTCCTCAGGCAAAAGACTTGAAAAACCTCAAAGATAATTTACTACTGGATGAAGTTTGACTGTTAAAACACACTACAAACCCCCAAATATTTGTATTTTACAAAGCGCTGCAAATACCCACAAAGGTAAAATAGCACCAAGCAGGCTGAAATGAAACACTGCTGAGTTCAAGTGACTGAGGCCCAAGAAAACCACCTTCCTTTGCACGGGATGGTTTTATTTATAGGCCATGGTGGGACAGCACAGGAAGAGGGGTGGCACGAACCTCTCATCTGCATCTCCAGCAGCAGGCCTGTGTGGCAGAGGGAAAGCATCTATCAACCCTGCTGGAGGATGGCAAACATATGGCAGAACTGTGGTTAGAAATGCCCCGTGTGGCAGCACAGATGGAGCACCACGGTGTGAGCCTGCCCCTTGTGGGCAGCACTCCTGCACTGCCACAGGCAAGTGCTGCAACCTGAACAGAACCAGCAGCACAGAAATGCTCAGTGTCCATGCCCAGCTCTTAGCACAGCACCTTTCCATGGACAAGGACCGGGAGGGGAAAAAAAAAGGCAAGAAAAACAGAAACAACTGTTTTACGAGGCATTTACTTTTCCAGAGAGTCATGATGTGAACTGTATACAGCTGAGATGAACTTTTCTGTAACGGGAACATCAGGACAACTGACCTAAGGAAAATGCTCCAGCACGATTTGCCAGTATGGAGTGGCACTGGAGAACAGAGAGAACATGCCCATTACTGTCTTGTCACCATGCCAGCTTTTCATATTTATGAACAGGGAAGCACATGTGACTGGGCAAGGGAAAGAATAGACTTCCCAAGCTCTGACCCAGCACAAACCTAAGTGTGTTTGGAAAGGCAAGAATACAGTGAACACTACATTTTCACCAAGCCTGTCCCAGCTTGCTGGTGGATGCATTCCATTGAAGCAGCATTTCAGGAAAAAGAAACTGGAACTGGGCTTGAAGACCAGCCTGCCAGCTTTTCTGTGCTACAAGCCCCTGAGGCAGGAGAGCATGTCCCTCCTCATCTCTTTGCAGAGGCATTCCTTGGAGCAGGGCCACAGCAAAGCAGAGTCAGCACAGTCATGCCTAAGATTTTTTAAATTAATTTCTGAAGACACCATCTGACAAAGGATGCACTGCTCTTTTGGAGCTGTCACTGGAAACCTGCAGCCCAGTACCAAACTGTGTGATGGACTACCCACACGCCAGTTTTACCAACAAAGGGATACTGGTCTAAGCCTGGTGTGGGATGAATTTCATGGAGCTTATTTACAGACCAGGGGGTGGAAAAATGCATCAGTGAAAGTAAACAGCCTAGACACCTCACATTACTGGCCCACATCATATTCTTTTATATCTAAAAGTAAAAAAATATGGCCCATTCCCACTGCCCACCCACCCCATGATATTTACAAGTAACATCAGCCAAGATGGTACATAATGAAGATACACAGGCAGACTGTGCTTTCAGTCTCAGTGTGGTTTCTCCACCTTCCGGCTGACACTCCTTTATTGCTTGGGACACCAGCCGGACCTCAGCATTGCTGTCTACACCTCCAGGATGTTGACACAGCAAACAGCAGGGAGGCTTTGGCAACCTCTGACAGTGGATGAAACCTGTGCACTTGCACACTAAATTGCCAAAAAAAAGGATGACAAGATGTATAAGGTATATTCACAGCTACCCACACTTCTGGTGCATGTTCCACTGCAAGAGAATCCAGCATCTGCCATTGAAAACTGTCAGTGTTCACATTTGGCACAGAAGTACTTGCATCTGTGGACTGCAGTGAAACCAGAGATCCCAGACGTTAAAAACATGCACTTATGGAAAGGAACTGCACGCTCCACGTTGCAACATCAATAGCCTTGTGCACTTACAGCAGGAAAACACGTAATTACAGCTTTAAAAAAATCCCACAAACATTTTGTAGATAAAACAGACTTCATGGCTCTAAGAAATAACACTGTGTCAGTTCCACCTTGGACTAAAGCCTGCCAGGCACGGACTGGAAGGTAAGAATTTGTAGCATGCTGCTTCTTGAGCGTGCCAGGAGGCCCAGAGGAGCAGTCCTCACAACGGAATGCTGTAGATAAAGGTAAGACATGGAAAATATGCAGGAAGAGGAACACAGTCTGGGAGATGTAGGCAATTCCAAAACTATGCTTGCAATGACTTGCTGCTGTTAGCAGTTTGGGAGCCATCCGACAGCAGCCGCAGCGTAGGAATTAGTCATCAATAGTTGGCAACCAGAAGGCCTACAGAGGAGGAAAGAAAACATCTTTTCATAGCAGAAGACAAATCTCTCCTACCCCATCTGTAGGAGCTGCCACCTTGTGCAAGCATACATGAGAGGCACTGAGCCTTCTCAGATTCATCTCTGGAAGGGTCAGCACCTCATGGAGCTCAGAGGAACTTCAAACCCACTTCCTTACCATATTGGAACATGCACTAGCGAAAGTCATGAATTTTGGATTGAACTGCAGACAGGTTATAGGACCTGTGTGTTTTCCATCTAGGACAGCCACCTTCATCCCACTTTCTCCATTCCAAACGTGGATCTTCCCATCCTCTGAACCTGAAGGTAGGAGTGGAAAACAAGATATGCAAGATGCACTGGAGAGGTCAGCAGAGGAAAGGAAGAACTTTTTTTTCTGTCAGAACTTTAGAACAGGCAGGTCTCAACTTCATAACACAACCTGTGGAGTTCTCCAAGTGTCACAAGGGCACGTACAAAACATCATAGAGTTAAAACATCTGTATCCAAACAGCAGGTTTGTACCTTTGCACTGCAGGTGCTCAACTACACAACAGGGTAACACTATGCAGACAAACATGTTAACTACTCTCACCCAGAAGTACTCTCCACCAGGAAAGGAGAGCTGACATCTTCAGCTGTGGAGGAGACACCTTGGCCAACTTGCACCAATGTGCAGAGGCCAAGTGCAGGGGAAAGAGTCATTGTTCACACAAGTTCTCAGTTCAGACACAGGTAAATGTCTCACTCAGTGAGCACAGAATCAAACCAAAGCCTTTACCATGGAAGGTAACCAGATTTCAGTGCACTAAGCCAAATATCAGAAGCTCCCCTGGAGATATTGACTCTCCACATTACTATAATGGGACAAGTTTTTCACTTAAAAATTACATTTTTCAAACTCTGAGGATGAGAATTTTGTATTTTTATAATTCAGTTTTGCTTTAGACTAATTTTAAATAGGATTCCCAATAAAAATGCAAAGCATTTTCTTCTGCTTCTGTATTTATGCCTGTAGCCTTTCAGTAAAAAAAAATTAAGAAGCACAAGTTGCAACTGTATTTAAAAACTGAACAGAAATAAGTGGTTTGGAACTTCTACTACTGTTTTCATTTGGAAGAGCACAACAGGAAGGTAAATATGTACAATAAAGTGCTCTCCAGAGACAAACTAAACAAAAACCCCACCCCTCTTCTCTGCAATCAGGAAGTTCTCAGCCAGAACAGAAGAAAAGAAGCTTTGCCAAGACCATCACTCATACAGGAAAAATGAGGATCTGGATACCAAATTACCACAAAGTTAAACATATTTGATATATCAGCCACAGAAATAAGAACAAAATATAAAGTTCTAGGAAGGGGCAGCACCACAAGACTCATCTGACTTGTGTCCACAGGTCCTGTTGGGCAGCAGGTGACTGAAATGTTCATTTTGGGGTGCCCAAGGTGCAGCACCAGGCTGTACAGGAGTTTCAAGCTGATTTTTGCCACCTGCTTCCCTCAGGAGTCCATCTTGCAGAGGGCCAGGGGAATCATACACTGGGAGCCACCAAGCTGATGCCTACAGCTTCTATCAAGGGTTAAGAGCTTGTTCCACAGACATGGATGGGGATTTACAAGAGCCACATGAACAAACTGCAGCTGCCCCAGAATGTCATCAGTGCAGAATACCCTGAGGATGTACAAATGCACCAAGCTACAAGACCAGTCACCCAAGCACAAACATGTGCTTTGCTCATCAGGAAACAGGGGATGGCCATAACACAGCCACAAAAAACTGTGAGGCAGCACATAAGGGAGAGCCACAGGGAGAGGACCCCTAACAAACTGTGTGACTGGTCTTCCCACACTACAACAGTTTCCTGGTTTCTTATGGATTTTCGAACAGCATTTATATTTAAGAAAAGAAGAAAAGACTTCTTGCAGACTTTTTTACATTTCAGTCTAGAGAACACTGAGCAATCTAACAAAACAGAACACTGTCACTGCAAACAAAGCTTACAGCTGCATTGTATTGTTTAAATACACTCTGTTTCCCAACAGACACAGCTTTAGCCCTATGTAACACAACTAATTTCAGAGCACTGCAATTCTTGCCAAGAATTATCTTACCTATCATGATGAACTGAGAGTCTGGTGTGAAAGATGCCTCCAGCGTGACAGCCTTACTATTGTTATAACCCTATGGCACAAAACAGGAGAATATGTAGTAGAGAGTGTATCCACAGCAACCTCACAACCAAAGGGCACCTGCTCCCCAAACTAACACCAAGTTTTCCAGCAAGTAGCACAGGCAGCAGGCTCACCCCAAAGGTGTGCAGGACAGCTCCTTTGAAGGCATCGATCAGCCGAATGAAGCCGCCGTTTGTCGAGATGAGAATGAGTTTCCCATCATTGCTGAACTTCAGGCCTGTCCACTCACACGTTCGGTCATATTGCATCTTAAATGTAGCAAATGGCCCCTGAAGAGAGAAAAGGGGAAATGTGAGGAACACTGTGCATTGCTGTTTACAAGAATCTGCTTTTAACCTTAGCACAGGAAAACATTTCAGGTGTTTTAAAAGAAAATCCCTATCCCTAAGATACCGAAATAAAGTGTCAATGCAAACATGCCACTGCATGTGTAAGTTTCAACATAGGAGTCCAGTTTCCAAAACGAAAAAAGAGTGCAATAGGCTGTTTCAATCCAACAGTTTCATACTCTACCACAATCAACAGCAAACATTAAATTCCTAATTGTTTAGGAATAAGTTTTTGAACAAGGCTGCTAGATGAAGTTAGAGAAAGAGTTTGAGCCAGTGTAATCGTCCTCTGAGTTTTGAAAACCATGGATCTAACTATGCTCAGTGCTTATTCAGTTCAGCTGCCCACACCAGTACAGTTTCCTCTGAAATTCCCATCCTTTCTGACAGTCCTGGCTCAATCTTTGCCAGTGTTCTTCCAGAATAAGCAGCAAGGAAAGAAAGGCCAAAACCTCACAACCAAGAGCCTCAAGTGGAGTTTGGAGCAGGTTCAAGAGCCAGCACTTTAACACTGGTTTAGAGCGTACCTCAGGATTTGTATCTCTTTCTGTCCACGAGATGTGTGCTTACTGAGAACTCTCTAGATGACAGTAAGCTCGAGTATACAAATCCAGTCTCTGAACACTGAGTTTAGGTTACTTCTTGCAAGACAAAAGCTGTAAGAAGGAAGTTTAGGGTACATCACCTTGTCAAAAGAACGGAGATCATAAAGCTTCACCATTTCAGAATTAACTCCAGCAGCAAAAATCAACCCTTCTGGGTCAAAAGAACACACTGGCTTCCCTTGGAGATGCATTAAACCCTAGAAATAGAAATAGCCAGAATTATTTTGCAAGACTGATGCTCATATTTCTGCTACCACCGTTTGAGTCCACTGTGAGCAGGACAGCACACTAAGGGTAGAACAAATTAATTCCAGTTGTAAATACTGAAGTTTCACAAAGGTTCAGAACTCAGCTTTCTCAACTTCAGGTCATCCTATAGGGCTTCCAATTTGCTTCAGTAACAAAGTTTACACCAAAACAAATCAAAACCTCATTCAAGGTGTCATGCACTTCAGAAGTCCCCAGAGAAGGGAGTCTTATATGCTGTGTTAATAACCATACCAGGCAGCACCATAAAACACTGCTGCTGGGATCAACAGCAATGCTCTGCCACTTATGGCTGCTCAAGAGGGAAAAAAAAGTACTTGGAAAGCAAGGGAATATCACTGCTGAGCTTTACATGCCTGTTTAATAAAACCTCACACCAGCTTGAAGCCAATAGACCTTACATATTAAAATTGATAGGTTACTACCAATGTTTATTTTTAATGTTACCTTTTCCTTAAGTCACATAGCAGAAAACACTTGAGAAAATTTGGTAAAAGCCAACAAAATATGAAATTTTCTGTTTCCTGACTAGCAGTCTGTGCATGTTAGTCAAACATTTTTATGAACTGTATGCTCATAAACAAGAACACATCTTTGATTAAATCTGTAACACATTTAACAAATTTCTGCATTTTTTCTTTCTTTCTGCATTTCTCTCTAGATAAAGTCTGGAGATTTAACTACTTCTCTTCTTTCCCTGTAGGTCAGTTTTCCCTGTGGTCTCTGAAGGCGAGGCAGTGAGCTCAGCCAATGCTCAGGGTCCTGGGGAGTGTGCCAGCTCTGGCTTCCCGGGAATATTTCCAGGCAGTATGGCTGCCATCTCATGGACCAACTGAAAACTACAAGTAACACTTCCTCAGCCTGTTTCCCAGACCTTGCTGGATGCAGCTTCCAGTTACAAGTCCTAGTTTTACCATTCTTACAAGTCCAGGCATCAGCATAAATCACAGAATTGCTACTGCACTTACAACCCTATCTCCTCTGCAGCAACTTGGAGATTAATCCCAAGGGAAATCTACACACTGGAGTTAAAGGCATACTCCCAAAAAAAAGCAGAATTAAGATCTGCAAGAAAAGGCCTGGTTTGAAGAATGATAAGAACATTTTGTAAGAAATGTAACTTTTTTCTTTCTCTTTCTTTTACAGTTCCATCATCTGGAATAAGCAAAGACACCTCTCTTATTAGCAAAATAGTCCTAGGGAGATGGGGAAATATGAAAGCACAACACTATGTACCCAGATACCAGGACAAAACAACTCAGCACCGCTAAAGGTAGAGATTCTATTTCTAACCTTTCATTCCTGCCACTGCGGCCAGTTCTTGTATTTTTCTCAGCCCTTACAAGCCTGCTTCCACTAAAAATAGTAAACTATTCCAGCAAAATAAGTAAACAAAAACAAACAGGATTCTGTCTTGCTATCAAGTCAAATCTGCTCACAAACAGTTCTGATGAACAACAGAGGTGATGCAAGGAGGTGGCAGACCATATAGTTGCTGTTTTACTTTAGATCACCAGTTTCTTCATCAAATTCAATTGCATCAAGGCACCAATTTCAGGCACACACTACAAACAGATAAGATGAATTCTCAACACAGGAGGGATGCCAGCTCAGAGAGGACACCCTCTGCATAAGATAGCAGCTTGAACAAGCTGATGACATCCAGCCCTTCTCTTGTTTCATCAGCTGTGGGTGTTATTTCTTGCCCTCCCCAGTGCCTCTACAGCAGAGACACAGGTGAGAGCAAGTGGTGTTACACAATGTAACACACACACACTGCACAGAGATGCCTGATCCCAGCTCCTTCAGGAAGGTGAACACTGAATCAACAGCACACGCTTCTGGCAGTATTTTTATTTGTTACAAACATATCCATTTTTTATCCTTCCAACTGAAAATTCAACACATTGTGCACATGAATTTTATAACCTACCTGGCAATTTGGAGAGCGAAGATCCCAAAGTCGAATAGTTTTATCCAGAGATCCAGAAATAAAAGTATCATCCACTGGAGACATTGAAAGAGCAACCACTCTGCAATACAGAACCCGACATACATCAGAGACAAACCAAAGTGAATGGAGCAACACCCACCCCAACAGTTGTGGAAAAACCCATAACTGAACAAAGCAAAAAGCAGCATGAAACAAGTGTGATGGAGCTCAAGCCCCTTACCATTCTTATCTCAATTTCTCCTGTCTGTCCCCAAGCCACATCTCACCTTTTTGTGTGCCCTGGGAAATAGCGAATGTATTTGTTGTCATGCAGGGAGAGGTATCGGATTGTGTCTGAAACATAAACAAACCATAAGCTTTATTATACCACCAGCCCAAGGTATCTGAAAGTGATCACACAGTAACTTGCTCCCCAGAGCAATAGTAATCTCACCATAGTGCTTAAGTCTGGTCATTTAATTTCAAATAAGACTTGGAAAGAGAATCAAGTTAGAAAAACCAACTCAATTCTTAAGCAGAACTGAAAATGATACAACAGGAAAAGATACTTCCCACAGTCTGAAGTCACATTACACTTTAAAAACAACTGTCATGTGATTTATGCAAGGTAATTTCAAAGGTGCTAGAATTTAAGTAGCAGCAGGTTTTATTCCCTCACTCTCACAAAATGGAGAGTATCAAATTAACAGAGTTGATGCTACCACTTTGTATTGCTTTGCAATACATGAATGTTGGTCTCTTTCCTACATACACATTCAGCAAACAAATCTCCAACTAAGCAGTACACACAGGAAATGCAGAAATTCTGGCACTCAGCTAAAGATAAAACCATAACTTTAAAGCCAGGACAAGATCATTAAAAACTAGCAAATCTCTCTTCTTTTTGTTTAATCTGACAATCAACAGCTTCACACTTTCTCTGCACTAAGCTCTAAGAAGAGGACAGAGTAATCTAAAGCTTAGTGTACTTCAAGCAACCTTAAACATAAATTGAATAGATGAGAGCAGCAGCACAACATTTCTCAAGTGCCAATTTTATCCTGAGTATAGGTGAACGTACAAAGAGTAGCCCACAATTCTGGAAGATGCTGTTCAGACTTCCTGCCCAAAATTAAAAGAAATCCTTCTAAGAGGAAACAATTATTAAAAGACAAAAGCCACTTTTTAATTTTCGTGTGCAGACTCCGTATGGCTGGAACAACAAGTCCTGCTGAGGGTCAAGGACATTTTTACTTTTGACTCAGAAGAACATGTGCCAAAAGGATGCAACATGTACTGGGTGTTTTGACAGTCAGAGAGGCTGCTGTGTTCAGAATGTTTTGAAAGGCTCATTCAGCAAAAGTTTCTATCTGTGAAAAAATTATCAAGTTCTCATTTTTGCCTGAGGTTGCTCATCAAGCTGAGAACAGAGGTCTAAATCACCCTCCAGTATTTGACAAGCAAACTGAAGCTGACTGAACAAGCTGGAAATGTGGTACTGTTGACAGATAGCTCTGAAAAACTCTAAGTGACCTGAGGTGATAATCCAAAATATAAATCCCTAAGACCAGTTGGCTCCATTGGATAGAACCAATGTGCTTCAAACTTGCTGTAAAGACTCATCTCTAGTTTTTCCTGCAAGAACTGTCATTACCTGATCTCCGAAGTATCCCTGCAGAATTCCATCCTCCTTTGCTAAAGAGGAAGCACTGGGGAACTGTGCTGATCCTCACTGCTGGCAGTGCTCTGTCCCAGGCAAGGCAGTGGCCTGTACAGTTATCTCCTGTACCGGGTGGTATCATAGACCCTCAAACTGTACAAACTACTACCTCAGCCTGGAATCAGGCAACAGGAAACAAATCCAGAGGTCTTGAGGAAATCTTCATAAGTAGATTGGTAGCAATTCAACAGAAAAAATGCTTGGAAACAAGCACCAGCATTCCTATAGCATGTTCCTGAGGTAATTTTCCCTCCCAACCTGCAAAACAGGTTAATACAATGCACCTTGCCCATGACCACATGTATTAGGGACTACAGACTACCTGGACGCCTACAGAACACACTGTTGGTTAATTAAGGTTACAACCTGTAACAGTGACAAACATTCCCACATTGTCTCTTTTTCTTCTAATTAAGTGCTCACCATAATGCTACCCTGCAGCAGAAAGACTTAAGTCTTACCAGTGCTTATGAACAAAAACTCAGTACTCAAAAAGGCATTAAAATGCTTCATTAGATTGTTAATTAAATAACAGCCAAATAAAAAATGTGACATATAGTAATAACATAATTTAAAAAAATAAGTAGGTTCTGAAACAGACTAAAAAGGCATGTGCTTCCTGTGACACTTTTAATCTTTTGCACCATTAAATCCAATTCTGGTGGAGACTTCCTTGTTCCTCTAGTTTCAGGCCCAGCTTGTTCTAGTTTAACCTGACTTCCTAACAACCTTCATCTTCTCTAAATTCACAACCTTTGCGATTCCTTTAGTAGCCCAACACAAATCACAAGGCACCAGCATCTCTACTGTTAAGTTTCATCTCTGCAAAAGAAAAACCAATCCAAAA
The DNA here is from genome assembly GCA_013400855.1 of Buphagus erythrorhynchus. Classification (NCBI taxonomy): domain Eukaryota; kingdom Metazoa; phylum Chordata; class Aves; order Passeriformes; family Sturnidae; genus Buphagus; species Buphagus erythrorhynchus. The sequence goes on from VZTT01055435.1 coordinate 16,716, forward strand.
ACTCTACTACAGAAATTATGAGTCTACAGGTACAATGTTAAAATCCATTTGTGAAGTGCTGTGCTAAGAGACTTGGCCACTGCAAAATTCTCAGACATTGACTACAACAAACAAAACCAAGACTGAGCTCTGTGACCTCCTCCAGGCTTGGCTGGTGATCTGTTGAGGTACCTGAAGCTCCTGCCCTCCCTTCCTCTGCAGCTGAGCTGTGTGTACCAGACAGAGCTATGGCATTTGGCCTAGCTGCTCCTTCCACCTCACTCACATGTAAGAAATGAAGGTGCAGAGGCTGATGACAGCACTGATACCAAAACCAACTGAACAGCAGAACCCAAGTTTTATCTCCCTAACAATGTTTATTCCTCAGTTATTGCAGCAGTGAATGAGTAAGGAAGCTCAAGGGACTAGCACCAAGCTGTGCATTAGTGTTGGACATGAATTCCCTCCTCTGCCTCTGACAGTTCTCATCACTGAAGAGTTGTTATAACTTTTTCTCAAATCTTTAGCACTAATAATCCAGACATGTAGTGCAAGGAGATTAATATACTCCACTCCAGTGAATCACTTACCATCTATTTTGTTGGAGCTGTACACGACAGTGTTGGCAGCATGTGTGTATCTGATGAGGTCCACTCCATACTTCTTACTGTACAGGGTCCTCTTTGGTCTGTCAGGAGGAAGCAGAAATAATTGCACTCTCTGCAACAAAAATCTCAAAACAAAACTCACATCAACAAGGCCTGTTCCCACTGAGGCATTACATGACTGTTTCAAGAAGTCAGATGTTTTTATACAAAGAAAAGCTTTTGTATATGATTTTTGAACAAAGATCTTGTTGTTTCTCCAAGACAATCCCTAGGCTTGAGGAGTTCTCTGTAACACCTGTAAAATGCACGTGTCTCCTCCAAAAATTCCTTTCCCTATGACGTCTACTGCAAAAAGAAAAGGAGGAGCTAACATAATGAGCAGAGCAAGCAGCATTACCTTACTGTGCCCTTGCCCATTCAAATCTGCTGCTTATTTTAAATTGAGTATAATTTGTCTTTGTTACTTCAAAACCTAGAACAGGGTGTCTCATTCACAGGTATTAACCCAAACACATCCATATACCAGTCATCTATAACAGACATAGTAACATGGGGACTTCTCCAAACCACTGCAGAATTATACTTGTATCCAACCTTAAGGCAAGAAACTCAAATTTTAACATTTTGCAACAGAATGAAAAACACTCTAGTGAGAGTGAACACAGCCTACAGTTGGGGGGTCTGGTAAGCAGGTAATGCACTGCAGTACTAGAAACTTAAACTGCAGAGTAAGCTTAGAAGCAGCTGGCTAACAAGGGTATCTCACAGCAGTGGTGCCTGTTTGAACAGTGCAAGGTCTCCACCACCCTCCTTCCCCTTTCATCCCCAACTGAGGGAGCATGGAGGTTTCAGAGCTGGGCAGTCGACCAGCGACGGTACTGATCAACACCAGAAATACCATCTCTTCTGGGAGTTATTTTTAATCCAGAAATTCATAACTCTGGTTATTACACAGGCCCACAAAATATTTTACCCACGCAACCAAAGACAACAGCATGGGAACAGAAACAAACAGCAGGAGCAGTAGAAACCAATACTGCTGCCAAGAGAAAAGTTTGTCAGACTACACCCTCAGGCAAGGTATTCCTATTACAGTGGACTTTTTCCTTTCTTCATTAGCCTCAACCTGATGCACCCAAACAAGAGCACAAGTTGGAGACTTTTCATATCAGAACAAAAACACGCATTCATTCTTAAATACCAATTCTCAAACAGCAGAAGCCATAGGGCTTTGACCTCAAACACACTTGCTGGGGACAAGTTCCCATGAAGTGAAAGCCAATAGAGCAAGTGCAGTGAAAAGGCACACACCACCAGTACCACAGACCAAATTTCTTTCCCAGTTCCTCCAGCAGATTTTAAAATCGTTCTTCAGATCCACACATGCCACACACTGAAAAAAACAGACCTAATTTAAATTCTGACACACTCACATTATGCATGATATACTTCCTCACACTGCTTTCTGAAGTTACCTCAGCTATGCTATTGACCAACCTGGTGGGAATAAAACCCAACAATGAACCAAGAACAAAAAAAAAATCTCAAAATATATTATATATATTAGACTCTCCCATGCCTAGTTCAGCTTTTCCTTTTCTATTACAAGTTTAAACCTTAGAAGATTTATTTAGAATAAATTAATATATAGAGAGACAATAAAGATCAACAGACAGCCAAAGGCACATTTACCAAAAGGATGGAAAGAGTTCTGTGTTCAAGAAAGGTGAAGGTTTCACGTAAACCGATACAAACAGAAGTGTGTCACTGCACCTAAGGTGTGTTGCCAGTCAACCATTTTAAACACAAACAAGAAAACTATGTACTTTTTAACAAATCACAATCACTAAATTCCAAGGTCAAGGTCAATCCATCCAGCCCACCTACAAACAAAGCAATATTGACAAAGAAAAATGCAAGATCTCAGTCAAATCTGCTACAAAGATGAAACAAAACACAGGCAAGATTTGTATTATCATCCATGCCTTGGTTTGAATCACTGCTGCTATGGGTGAAACATCACCCACAACCAGGAATCTGGATGCACCCAGCAAACACCACAGCTAAGCAGGAGTCCAGATCCATCACTTTATTTGTATCAATAACACACAATTGATATACACTAAACTGCAAACTAAACCTTTATTAGAGCACCTTTCTATCATAGCAGGGTCACCAATGTGCAGCTGTTCCCAGCCTCAGGGATTGTTGTACATCCCAACACACAACTGTCCTACAAGTTTTCACAATCCTTCCTTAAGCTGACGGCGGTGGAAATGAAGAGACAGGGTCTTCATGAATTGCATGCATGAAGCTGTTTATTGATACACAAAGCAAAGTTTATATACCTTTTATATACCTTTTCAACTATTGCTAAAAATAGCACACCAATAATATTCACATTACCAAGGTCTATTGCTTATTCAAAACTAAACAACATTGCTCACTCTATGCCTTGCTGTAAGCTAACCAGGTACATCGAGTGATATTCTATAATATTGCAAATTCAGCACCTCGTACCAAGCACTTCCTTATCTCTTGCATTCCTTCTTAAAATCCCACTTACTCTTGCCAAGGCTTGCAGCCTGCTATGGCTAACATATCCATGTCGGTTGTGACAAGCTGAGCAGCGCTCGCAGTTCTGCTCTCTAGCTGCATTCCCACATTAAGCCCAGACTCCAGTGAGCCTCTTCGTTATGCTTCTGAGCCAGCCTACTGTGAAGGGATTTGGTGATGCAGGATGGGTTAAAAATTTAAGAACAATTTAGTTGCTTGCATAATTTGAAATAAAGGTGGAATTTCTGGACCAAAATTATTGGATGCTCATGTCAGTTGCCTAAGCCCAGAACAATACATGTTAAGGAGATAATCTTGTCCTGTCAGCCCTTGGCTACACAGCACTGTTTCAACTGTCTTTAAACTGTCAGAAGCCGAAGTTCACCAAGATGGGGTTGGACACACTCTCATAGAGCTCTACAACTCATTTGGTGTGGCAAAACAAACCAAACTAGGGGAGGATATTCCTAAAGTACAACCAAACAGCTACATTTTAATTCTACCAGCAGAACTGCACATTAACAGAGGATACACACCAAATTTTCCCACTTCTACACAGGGAAAGGCATTACTTTTCAGCCCATTTGATGAAGTAGGGTATCCTACACTGAACCCCGGAAAGCAGGACATTTAATTTCCTCCCGGCCATTATATCCAAGAAGGTGAGAGATCCATGCTCTTGAAATTGTGATTTATAAGGAAAAATAAACCAACTACAAGTCTGAAACTGCCACAGCAATCAATGATCAGTCAGAGACCTGAAATATCATCTTTACATGAATTTCCAGAGACAAAGTAATTCAAAGCAAAACTTTCCAGCTACACTTTTAAGCTAGTTGATAGTGCATGAGAAGCTTTCAAATAATTTTAAAATTTTATAACCACTAAAGAACTGCATCCTGACACAGAAGTTACCTTGAAACTACTCTCATTGCCCTGCAGCATTGCAGTAGAGGACCACTGATCTACATTTAACTTAATTAAAGCAAACCCTCTGACTATAAAGTACACCAGGATTAGATGGAGATTTGAATGAAGGGGCCAAATGCCTCCCAACCCATCAAACTATTCTTTACAAGTCTGAAAGGGGAAGAGGAGAAGAATACCATCTGCATTAACATCAGCCCTGCTACTACTGTATATAATTAAGGTCTGGGATACGATCCATGGCACAGTCCATATGTATAGTTATCTGTTCTTACATAAATAAAAATTAAATATTTTCACATCAGAGTTCATTCTAGTAGATGGGGAATACCAACAACTTTAATGTGTAAAACCATCAAATTACACAGAAGCCTAAATTATACGTAATAGGTATGCCACAAAATTAAGAGAAATGCAGGAGGCAATCTTTCCTCCCAGTAAGTATGATGTCTTGGCCTGCTTGGAAAAGCAGGAGAGTTAGGAATAACCAGTTTACTAGAAAATATATACAAAACTGAAATATCTCTGTCTTGACACTCCCAAGCCATTTATTTTTCATTCCCATATTACCCTGACCCTTCTATTCCCTGTCCTGTAACACACACACTTGTTTTCCTTTCACGTTCTGTGTGGATGTGATGCTTCCCAGTCCTGACTTTACAAAAAAACCAAAAACAACCAACAATCTCAGAACTACATCCCTACACCAATAAGCACCTGTAATACTTAAAATCGGAAGGAATTTAAAGCAGACAAACGCACACTTGTACGAAGATTTTAATGGCATAATGACACCATTTGGCTCAAATTGTTCCAACTCTCATAGACTACAAACGTCCTTGGTGGAGGTTTCCATCTTCTGAACAAGAGCACCAGAGCTCAAGTGTTCTGCAAATTTCTGAGAGTTTATCCGAAAAACAAGATGAGCACGATGGTAGGGTTTTCTCCTACAATGGTAGGAGAAAAATAAAACCAGACAGTTAAGTGAGAAACAGAAATATACCCTCAACTCATTACCCTTAGGTAACAGAAATCAATCAACATCTTGATTAATTACATCTAAATTAAGACAGTATTTGAAGACACAAGCAAATCACACATATTTTAACTGTGCTTTGCAGATAAGGACACAACTAGAGAAAATTATTTAAAATACAGAGGACCACGTTTGCCTGTGGTGATCCAAGACATCACTTAGGAACTGGGTTTTATGGAAAACACCATCAGGTTCTTAGAATTTGTAGTGATACACGCCACACCATCTGCACCTTTTGGCTTAAAGCATTTAGCAAAGAAGTTACACTCAAACGAGGCATTAAAAGGGCACATCTGCACATTGTTCACGAGACTTGAGCCCAAAGAAGGCCGAGAAGTCAATTCCATACCTGCAGCAATCGCGAGACCTGGAAATGTGACCAGACTGAACCCTTCAGGCTTAGCAACTGTTTGGCTCTCACAGAACTTTTGCTTACACTTAGGAAATTACCACCGCTGTCTCCAGCCTACCAAGATAACAAGCATACCCGTAGAGCAGGCAAATCCACGCTGCTGCTATCACTGCGGCTGAGATTCTACTGACAAGCCTAGGCTAAAAAAGAACCGGAGAGAAGCTAAAGCTAAAGCTGAGCGGCGAGATCAGCGGGCAGAGCTCGCTCCCAAAGGCCACCGTGGGCAGTCCCCACGGCCCCGCACACCCCCGTGCCCCAGACCACGAAGGCCGCAGCCCTCAGCCCCGCCACTCACTTGCCCTCCTGGCAGTCATAGAGAACGATGGAGTCATCGTCGCTGCTGGAAATGACGGTCTCGCCGTTGGGGCTGAAGTCGAAGCAATTGATCTTGTCCGAGTTCTCGCGGAAGACCTTAGCCACGCGGAAGCTCCGCAGCACGTTGTCCGTCAGCTTCATCCCGCCCGCCGGGCCGCGCAGAGCGAGGGCGGCGGCGGCGGCGCTGAGGGCAGCCGGGCGGGGCTCCGGGCGGTGGCGGGAACGGCCAGGC
>VZTT01055435.1:22839-35335 GCA_013400855.1 Buphagus erythrorhynchus
GGCGGGGCCGCGCGGGACACCCTGGGAACGGAGGGGTGGGGGGGGGCGTGCGCACGGGGTGCTGGGACGGGGAGGGCGGGGTGGCCCATGTCCGGCGGCCATATTGAGTGTGGCAGGAATGGCAGAAAGGCCTGGGCGCTCCCGGCCTGCCGTGATTGTCAGCGTCTATCGCCGTCCCCGCCGCTCCTGGAGCCCGAGGTGGGAAGGGGCGGCGCAGGGCAGGGCCGAGCGGCTGTGGCGGGGCCGGGGGTCATTACCAGTTCTTTAGGCACCCGCCCGTCCGTGCCTATTGAGGAGTAGGGGGCCGCGTGGAGGGCATGACGTCATCCCGTAGAGCGGGCAATGGCTTCGCGCCGGCGGGATGCGTCACTTCCGGTGCCGAGGAGGGCGGGCCCGCTCGTATTGCTGCCTGCCGTGAGGGGCCGCGGGAAGCCGGGGTCAGCCTCACCCCGCGCGGGATAGTCCCCATATTATGTCAATTTAAGGCGTTTTTCGGAGTTTCCAGTGGAAACTAGAGAGAAATGCGCTGGTCGGCAGCCGGCTGAACATGACCCCAGGCGTGCCCGAGTGGCTAAGAGGGCCAGTGGCACCTGGCCTGTACCAGCAATAGTGTGGCCAGCAGAACCAGGGCACTGATTGTCTCCCTGTACTGGGCACTGGTGAGGACACACTTGGAGTGCTGTGTCCAGTTGTGGGCCCCTCAATTCAGGAAGGATATTGAAATATTGGAGCAAGTCCAAAGAAGGGCAGCAGAGCTGGGGAAGGGTCTGGAGCACAAGTCATGTGAGAGGTGAGGGACGGCTGAGAGAGCTGTGGGTATTTGCCCTGCAGAAAAGGAGGCTCAGGGGTGAGCTCATCACTTTGTACAACTCCCCGAAAGGAGGTTGTCGCCGGGTGGGGCTTGGCCAGCTAACCGGTGACAGGACGAGAGGACACAGCCTCAAGCTGTGCCAGGGGAGGTTTAGGTTTGTTATAAATGAGAAACAAAAGTCTCAATATTCAACAAAACTTAGGTTGCTTTATTTGATATAGACGGATCAAGCAGCGCTGGGGAATGTGAGGGGTCACTGCCCACTCCGCACTCCATCGAACCTTGGTTTGCAGCCTCTTCTTATAGTATGGTTTCTCGTTGTAATCAATAATTTTTTGGTTTTTTGCTGTCATAATTTTGCCGGGTAAGCAGTGGTGGTCGAATAAACATCTGTATTCAAATTCACAAAGTCTCCGGGCAACAGTCAGTCTCACAGATAACCATCTGGTCTTTGTAGATAACCACCAGCAAAATCTGGAAGTCTGGTCTTTGAGATAGGCAGCATTGATCAGACAAAGGCAGGAAGGGCTATTGGGAAGTCTGATTTTGCAAGGTGGTAGTAGATACAACTTACTTGGAAAACATAATATTCATAACAAGGTGATTTAAAACAGAATTATTTAATAATATATTTTCCTTTATCTAGTGTCCATGCTCCACTTCAGACCTTAGTATTCTGGTTTATACATAAACTCCAGTACTTCTGTGATTAACACGAATCTTTTATCAATTATCACAGGTTGGACATCAGGAAGAATTTCTTCATGCAAGGGTGATGAGACATTGGAATGGGCTGCTCAGGGGGATGTAGAGTCACTGTCCCTAGAGGTGTTCAAGGAAAGGCAGGATGTGGCACTCAGTGCCATGGTCTGGGGCAATACAGTGGTGTTGGGTCAAAGGTTAGACTCAATGTCTCAGGGTTCTTTTCCAACACAGTTGATTTTCCGCTTCTGTGAAATCGTTTATGGGGCGCACGTGCTGTGCCAGCGTCTCAGCAGAGCTGGGCAGGAACAGCCTCTGGGCAGCCCAGCATGACCAGGGAGCATCAGTCAGCTCCCCCTCCTTTGAAATACACTGTGATCCCTTTCTCACCCTTCCCCTCTTACTTTCAGTCCAGTTATTGCACATTTTTATTTCCCAGTAATTTTATTCCCCTAAAAACTTGTTGGCAATACTAGAGCAGCACCACAGCTGTAGCACAATGCTCCTACACCTCATAAGCTCTCAAGTAAAGGTGGACAGCATGCACTTAAGCCTTTGAGAAACATACCGTGGCGTTTGAGGATGCTGCTCCAGTACACACACCTTGGAACTGCTTTTTTCTATCATGAATCCTGATGACAGGCTCAGTGTGCATGTTTCTGTGTATTTCTTACCTTAAAAAGCTGTTCTTAGAGTATAAGAATAGCTGTGAGAATCTCACCCCACAAAGTTTTCTGCTACTTTAATTTTAGAAACCATCAGATCTTGCCACTTCAGTCCCCCAGAGACTCAAAATCAAAAGAAAAAAATAAACTGTAGATGCCTTCCTGAACATTAATTGCATTTCCTTTCAAAGTGTCCAGAATAGAGTTTGATTTTGCTTTTGGATCCTGTTGCCCTCCTGTGGTCAAACCTCAGCAAGTCCAGGGACTGTTAAAGCTCTGCACGTCCTTCAAAAAGGCTTAATTATTTTGTGTGCATGTCTGGTTTAGTTAAATATTTCTTTTCTCAGAGTCCTGTCCCTTGCTGTTTGCTTGCTGGAGCTCTCTGTTGCATGTTTAGAGATCTCACCCCGCTCATCCTTTCACACTGCAGTGGGATTGGCTCCTCAGAATGATTTACCTTTTTTACTTCAAAAGAAAGTCAAGACTTTCACACGGGAGTCCAAGGATACCAAAACACGCCCTCATTCCTCCTGAGGGTCTCGGGGTCAGCTTCCCCTTTGTTAGGCCAGTTCAAAACCCACAACTGATTTTCATGTGATGAGAGGTTTTAGAAAAGCTCAGAATGTCGTGCCTCCTGCACACTCTAAATTGCAGGATCAAAGCCTGGATTATCTCCTGCGGGCCCCGGAGGTGACTCACCAATAACATCATAAGACAATTTACTTCAAAACACCTACAATACTTAGCTAAGTTTTAGAGTTGTATAACACCGTGGGTTGTTGATTTGATATTTTGTCACTTCCTTTTAATTCTTCTCCCTTTCTTCCTAATCGTTGGAACTTAGTTTGTCAGTTTATACCAAGCTGGAATTTAGCTGGCAGGATAATTGGATCTCCTAGAAAAATGTCATATTAAGTAGGAATTATGGATAATGCCCCTGCAAAATTAGTTAATGGAAAAAACGTTTAATTGCTGCTTGAGTAATATTGATCAAATGCCGTTATTCTACCTATGCATTTCTGTATTTGATACCACTGGAACTTGCACAATACAGGGACTTGTGCTTGCTCAGCAGCAAAAATCTACACTTCTTACACTTCTCCCTCCCTACTGAGTGCCTTGAGGTTTCTGTGGGCCCTGACCCTGAGTTTATCATGGTTCCTCCATCAGCAGTTCCCCCAAATTAAGCACTCTGTGCTACTCTCCAGGTCACTAATGAAGCCGTGGGGTGACACAAACCCCAGCAGAGTCCCTGTTGATTACCAGATGTCAGCTGGACCCCGAGCCACTGCTTTCTGCCCTCTGAGCCCAGTGGTCAGGCTGGTTTCCAGCGGGGCTGGCTGTGATTGCCCAGCCCGCCCTCCAGCATGCTCACAGGAATGATGTCAAAAACCTCAGCAGAGTCCAGGCAGTTCACATCTGCTGCTTTCCACATTCCCCATAGCCTCTTGTCTCAGCCCAGAGGGCAGCTGTAATTGTCATCCTGTGACTGATTAAGAATCCGGGCTCTTTCTCCTCTTATGTTATTTCCAGCTGAGGAGCTCATAATTTTCTGCTATTAATCCCAAAGACCATGACCTTGTATTTTGCAGCACTGAATTTCAACCCCTTTCTACTATTCCAGTCCTCAAGGCTCACAGCTTTTCATCTTCTCTAGAATACTGTGATCCTTCCCTGTATTTTAAATTACTCTCATCTTTGATGGCAAGTTGACTCAGAATAGGGAGTTTGAGAAATTACAGCATGAAAGGAAGTAGACTTGGCATGGGCTTGGCTTCAGGGTAGTAGTGTTCTGTGTTGAGCTACAGAAGAATTTTTAGTGAAATTTTTTTCTTCCTTGCAATCCCCAGAGTATGGGAAAATCATTTCCAAAAGGTATATAGGGAGTGAAGGGAGTGTGACCTAGAAAAACTAGTAATATGCATATGTCAGATCCAGTTAATTTTTTTTTGCTAATGATACTGATCTATATATATAAAATGCTGAATAGAACACTTATCTTCTCTGTGTTTGGCCTTAAGCCACATTCCCCATCAAAGGCAAAGAGACCCTGTTGACACTTTCCTGGTGAGTAAATCAATCATGAGAGCAACATATTTCTTTTCCAAGCAACATATAGAAAGCCATGTACTGGAAGCTAGGAGTCCTGGGTTTCCCCAGAGCTCAGCATATTCTTAAAACAAAGGTATCCAGGCTCCATCCTACTTCCTCCCTTGCCTGCCTGGCAAACCCTCTGGTCTCATCATACTGCTGCTGACCACCCTCATCCATTTTCCCACTTATGGATGCAGGAGGAACACTGCAGTTAGAGGGGGCAAAGGGCCCCTCACCCTGTCCCTGCACACCCACTCATGCACTGGACCCTTCATAGCTGCACATTCTTGCTGCAGACATTTTCTCTTTTGCCTAGTGTGAATGAGGCAGTGCAGTAATTTTATGCAAATCCATGTGCAGATTAAAAAATTAATCAAATTCTGAAATTTTCATTTAAAGAGATTAGTCTTGAAAAAATCCCCCATCTAATCCTCCCAGAATAGTCACTTGGAACAAGGCTTCACTTCATTGTTTCCCTCCTGGGTTCAGTGCATCTCCTGGAAAATTTTCTTGTAATGCTTTTGGGACCATGTGGAGCAGCAAGCTTGGGTTTGAGCAGGGCTCACCAGGCAAATTAAAGTTGATATATCAAATGATAGAGGAGATGTGTCAGTAAGTGGGAACGGGGGAGTTTAAGGCAGTAAAATCTCCTCTCTGTTGTACTTCATAGGTAAATTCCCCTGGTGATGCAGGAAAAATGGAAGCAGGGAGCCTTAGTGAGTCTGTCAGTAATTTAAATTCAGGGAGGCCAGAAAAAAGTCGTGTAGCAAGAAAAACGAGGAGCAAGAGACACTGCTAAAACTTGCTGTGTCTAGGAGTTTACTACTGTAATCTGTCTCTTAGAGCTTGAGCTCAAAATTATCTGCAAACAACTGGGGTTTGATCCAGTGCTATCTCAAATATTTTCCTTAGCCCCTCGGAGATTTTGAGGTTGACCCTGTACAAGGTGGGCCAGCCACCAGTCCTGGAGGAAATCCAGAGGCATCCTGACGGCATTGAAGCTAAAGTCACTTAGGTCCCTGAAGTTCTCAGTTAAATCAGACATTCTGGCACAGCATCCTCTGATATCACAGCACCTGAAAGGCTCAGGATATGTGTGCGGTTGGGTTGGCCTGCAACAAGCTCAATTGCCCCGACTTCAAAAAAACCACGAGCCCAAGATGCAAATCCTTGAACAAACCTCCAACCACAGCACCTGGAACAGCTCAGCTCTGCCCAGTGATGGCAGACTGGCCCTGAGAAAAGAGTATTTTTCTAGCTTTCAAGTGCCTGCCATGGAATGAGGTGCTGGCTCATTTTTCTCACTGCATGGGCATGGTCAGCTCGTTTGTTCACTGTTTTCTTCCCCAGTGTGCCTCCAAGTTTATGGCTCGCTCTACCCTGCTATGTCCATGCTTTTGGTCTCTTGCCTCCATCCAATTTACTTGGCAGCTTTACCACATTTCTGCCCTTACTGCTGGATCGTTTCTGTCTCCCTCTGACTTTGGCTCCTTGCCTGCAGAATTGCTTTAATTAAAAAGTTAATGAAAGGTAATGCAAACGAGCGTTTTGCCTGTATTTTATCACAGTCCAGCTCCTTCCCCTCCCTCTTTCCCAGAGAAGGTGAAAATGAGAAGCTGGTGTTTTGCTGCTTTTTGGTGTGAGAGCTAACAGTGGAAATTTCTACAAGCTTAGGAGGAGCCCTCTGAAGAAACGGCTTATAATGGTGTGTGTAGATTATTATAAGTGCGTAGATTATTTGTGAATGAAAGCAGAGGAAGTTTTCATTTAAAGGGGATTAATCTAAACCCCTTACAATCCTCCAGCTCTCTTTGGAACAGGCAATTCTTAGCATCATTCTCATCCTAAGCTTAGTGGGAACTTAAGGGAATTTTTCAAAAGGCTGTCTATATCCCAGCTCAAATTATCCCAACCAGGGACAAAGGGAAGGTGTGACACCTGAACCTCACTTGTGCCTATAGCTTGTCACCTTATATCTATATAGAAGAGGGCTCATTCATCCCTAAGTGATTTTCCTGAGAAACTGGGAAACTAAGATTAGTGTATGAAGTAATATGAGTCACATCATCAGCCCCTTCTCCCAGCCCAGATTCCTCACAGCCAGCAGTGGGAAGAGGAAAAGGCAGGGATGTGAGGGTGTAATTTCCCCTCGTGCAATATGTAGCAGTTAACAGGCAATTACACCACTTCTAAACCCACCATCTGGGGAGGGAGCCTGAGAGCTGCCATTTGGGTTATTTTTCTTTCCACAACTGCCTGTGTTTTGGGGTGATATTCAGTTCTCTTGATCTTGTTTTTAAAGCCTTAGTAAAATGAGTAGGAGTTATTTTTTGTTAATATCTACAGTGGATTTCATAGCACTGATTTATAGCTGTTCCCTGATGACATTTAGTACCCAGTGCTTGAGACTGTATAAATAAGTTACATAAATACGGATTTGTGGTATCATTAGCAGCACCCCCATTCCAAGGGGAGCCTCCAGTGAGCCTTGTGTCTAATCAGAGCTGACAAGGAACAGAGTCACTCACTGAGATATCCAAACCAAGTGGATCTGTGCCAAATTCAGCTCTCTGTTGCGCTGGTATGAAGTTGGATAACCTCTGACTGCAAGGGAGTTTTACACTGTATTTACTCTGCCTTTACACCTGTGATCTAAGATCAGTGTCAAGCAGTGGACCCCAAAATCCTAATATGCAATAGAAAGGCTCTTGCTGACTTCCACAGACTGGATCAGGCCTCAGTGGTTAAAATATAATCTGGGTTCAGAGTGCAGAAAACAGATTACATGCCTGCTATTGTACTGAAATGCTTTCCAGAGTAAGCATTAGCAATATGTACACAAGTGCCAGATGAATTAAGTTGGCATTTAGTTTTTCCACCTCCAGTAGGGAGAGGATTGCTTGTGGTGTCTGGAGCTGGAGCTGAACGGGGCTGCCAGGAGGGCATGTGTGACAGGAGCCACGGTTACAGGTCTGCTTGTGCTCAATTTCCCCAAGCTTCAGGGTCAGCCTTGCACAGAAACATCAAGGCAGAGACAAAGCCTGTTGAAAACTTTGGGGCTTTATTTCCTTGAACTCCTCTGGCTCCCTTTAAGCTTTTCTTCTCCAGCCATTCCTGCAAACCCTGTGTTGCAGCTCAGACAGGTGACCTGGGGTGTGATGCACCTCTTTGTAGCACCTTCCTCTGATTGCACTGTGCCTGCCGGGTGAATTGGAGACCTGCTGGGAGCAGAGATGCTTATCTCAGTTCCTGAGAGGTGCACAGCTGACTTCACTGCGGTCAGCACAGTTACTCTGGCCCTCATTGAAGTGGGATCAGTGGTTTAAACTGCTGGCAGCATCAGCTGCCGTGAAGTTTAAGAGTCTAGTAACAAAGTGGTGAGGGCACCCTGTCTTCTGTTCTCCTGTCTCCTCGTGGTCGAAAAGACAGTCCTGACCAGCACCTAAAGGGAGTACACAAAGGTAGTTAATCTGCCTTGGTTTTTGGCTTTAAAGTCTGTTCTCCTTTGCAATGAATCGTTTACTGTTAGCCTTGTTCTTAAAGCTCTTTTCCCACTTCAGTGATTCTTGGGGTTCTTTCTCTGACAAACCTTTGATTCTCTGTATAGCCTTACCTACAGGTCCCTTGTACCAAGATTTCAGTGTACCCAAGATTTCAGAGTGTACCCAAGTTTCAATGCCTGAGAAGGTAGAAGTAGAGATTTTTGTGTTGAACCTTTGGATCCCTGCAGCAAAATAAGGCAGATTTAGACCCAGAGGAGCTGTTGAAAAGCTTGTCCAGCTTAATGATTAACACCTTGCAATGCTATGGGAGTGTCGGGACAAAGAGACCTCTGGACTCCTGAGCTCTCCTAAAAGAAGCCCTTGCACAAAACACATCAATTTACTAGAGAGAGGACTAACTCTCTCAGGTAATTTCAATGGGTCTGTGATCAAGTGTGCTGCCCTGGCTGCTTCAGCCTCCTGGCATCCTGCCTTAAATGCCATGAGCAGGAGAGATGCAGATCACAGGGATCTTTGATCCTCAGAAACCAGCAGTGAACTTGCTGCCAGTTAACAGAGGAAGGAGAAATGCTGGGAGGGAACAGATGTGTGTGTGCTGGCAGGGGCCACCTTTCCTCTGTCAAGACAAGTATCTGCCCTTGAGCAGCTGAGATCTTGTGGTCCATGCACAGATCTGTTGCAGATAATGCTAATGCTCAGTGAAGAGCAGCTCAAATGGGCTTTCACAGACACGGCTGGCAACTTTGCTTGGACATGAAGTCTTATTTGAGCTCTAAATGTTATTTTAATGGAAAATGAGGACTAAAAGAGAAAGGTAAATGAAGCTTTGTGTTAATTTGCTGTTTGGTGAGGAAACCTTATTACTGGTCTCTCTGTGGCCACCAGCAGCAAGGGATGAGGCAGTCAGCAAGGCTGTTGTTTCTCCTCAGTCCGTGTCTGATGCTGCAGGGACACACAGGGCAATGCACAGCCAGAGGATGAGATCAGCATTTGGCTAGCATGGGGAAGGGAGTTAATGTAGTGAAAAGCTCTTCCACCCAGATGCCCTGCTCTCTCTAGGACAGAGAGCAGCTTCCACAATTTGGAAAGGTGTCAAACGCTAAGCAAATACAAATGATGGCATGCCAGTGGCAAGTCTACAGTGATGGAGAAGCTGGCTGGCAGAGCTCACCTTCCCTGCAGGAGGTGATGAGATTGCAGGGGAGCCACAAGCTGACAGATCATTTGAATATGACACTGTCCTTCCCTTCTTTCTGCCTAGGGAAAAGTTAGAAAATGCTGCTCGTGTGGCACCTTGATCTAAGGGAAACAGGAGCTAGAGTTCCATGGTTCATGTTTTGACCTCTCTGTTCTTTCTGTGACAGCCCTGTCTCTTCTACTAGTAAAAATGTTCGCTTTCCCTTGCAGGTTGGAGGCTGCTGCCTGTCTCAGCCCTTGAGGCCTTGGCAGTGGTGGCAGAGAGTGCACAAGCCCACCCCACAAGGCAGAGTGGCTCAGCCCTGCCAGCCTGTGCACCATGTCCCTCCGTGAGCACGCTCTGTCCCTGTTCTACAGCGCTGTGGGCACCATCCGCCCAGCTCCCATGCTGAAGAGGGCTCTGAAGCTCCAGAATGATGGATGCCCTCAGCTGCTGGTGAAGGACCAGGCCTTTCCAGTGAAGAGGAACCTGTACCTGGTGGGTTTTGGAAAAGCTGTGCTGGGAATGGCTGCAGCAGCAGAAGAGATACTGGGAGACCACCTCACTCGGGGGATTATCAATGTGCCACTAGGGATCCAGGAGAGCCTGCAGCGAGCAGGAATGCAGTAAGGACTGTTTCTGGACAATTTTGGGGAGCAGGAAGGAGGGGTGTAGGATGCCAGATTTGTCCTCTATGGGGTATTGCTGTGAACACCTTAAGTCTTTTTGAGCTGCCCTTGCTCTGTTGCCCACTCCGTCCACCCCACTGCTCTCATCTTCAACCACCATCATATCCCAGTGACACAGTGATGCAGCCCACCTCTTGTGCTGGATATGCTGAATCTCCAGCTGTGGGGAAGAGACTCAGCAAAGGCCATCTGCCTGTCCTGGTCAGTCACTGTATGCCACTGGTACACCAGGCACCTGCAGATGACAGCCTGGCTGCCTGTGTGGGTGCACAGATCCATGGTGTAATTGCCTTTCTTACCTCACCAGGGAGATGCTACTGAAGCCACACAGCAAAATCCAGGTCATCGAAGGTGCCAAGAACAACCTCCCAGATGCAGAGGCTCTGAAGGGAGCAGTTGCCATCCAGGAGCTGGCTGAGGGTCTGACCGCAGATGACCTGCTCCTTGTGCTCATCTCAGGTAGTGTGGAGATCCCAGGGAATGGGATCTGCTGAGAGCCCCCAGCTGCCTGCCCACCCCTGGTCATGCAGCAAGGGAGTGCTGTACTATGTCAGCCCCTTCAGCATGGACACTTGCACCTCTGATTTTTCCTTTTCCTTCTGCCATCCTTTCTCCAGGGATGCAGAAAGGGAGAGCTCAGGGCTTCCTGCTGCTGCAGTGGATACACTGTCTCCCAGCACTGGAGAGAGGCTGAGCTGCACAGGCTGGGTCCTGCAGTTGTGAAGTGGCACCTCTGGGCACAGCCTGGCAGCTGTTCTCACCTCTTGGCAAGGAGACGCTTTGTTCCTGCCCCCTCCTTACATTTGGAAATGCAGACTTGGAGAAGCAAGCACTTGGTAAACTTGCATGCTCCGCATTTGTGCAGGAGTGTGAGTCTGAAAGCTGAGATTTGGGACCTTTCCCAGGGCTTGGCTCCTTCCCAGCTAGTGGAAGTGAGGTCTCCAGGTACCACACAGTAAGCTGCATGCCTTGCAGGGGCAGGCCTGCACACCCCCAGGGCCTGGCTAGTGGCCCCCAGGCTGTCTCCAGATCTAGGGCTATGTAAGAAGATGCATCAGAGGGATGCAATAACATCACCTCATCCTGAGGTGTCACAGGGTAAAAGAATGCAGGGGCTTGGAACAGTTCTGCAGAAAGGCCTTGGTCTCCTCTGCTCAGTGTTTATTCCTCCGTGGATGTTGAAGCCTGATCTGATATGGAGAGAGCAGTGCCATTAGGCAAACACCCAAGTGACTGGAAGCTAGAGCTGTGCTTTCTGGGGATTCCCCTGGGCTTCCTCCTGTCTTTTGGCTACAAGAATCTCCAAGAAACTCCTCAGCCCTTCAGGGAGCCTGTACAGGATCTCCCCGTGGCTGTGACTCCCTATGCATGTGCACTCCCACACAGCAGCCGGTCCCCAACTGCTCCTGCCTCTCAGCTAGATCCCTGGCTATTGACTGAAACACAGGCATTTGCATTTGTTTTTCTTGCTCATCATGTTTTATTGATGCTGATTTGTCTCAAACCTCTGAGCAGGCTTTGTATTTTGACAGTAGCATTAAGCTGTACTTCTGTGCATGTTCACTCTCTGCACAGACCTTGCTCTTTTCTCCTCTATTTTCCATCCATTCCACTTTTCCATTAGAACCTTGCCTTCTTTTCCACATTTCCAATGCCTGCTTGTATCAGACAGAATTCCCATCAGTGAAGCTATCACCCTGGACTCAGGGCATGCTTTGTCCTTTACATTACTATCCCCCCTTTTCTTTCCTCTCAGGCCTAGATGAGTGCAGTTCAGCAGTTTCCACTCTTGCTGCATCCCTAGCCAGTGTTCTTACACACTATCCTGAATAAATGGAGCTACTAAAGCAGGCAGTGTCCCCATGTGCCCAGCACTGACTGCAGTGTGAGCTGTGGAGGCCCTGCTCCCTGCTCACCCACCCAGGTAACCCTTGAATATCAGTGTGAGGACCCACTTGTATCCCAGTGCAGAGGTGAGGGTAGTTGCTGTTCCTTTTCTGTCATCCCCCACACTGCAGGTTTGTGGTGCCCTCATCCAGCCAGGCTCTTACTGCCTGCGTGAAGTGTAGCTGACTGCAGAGGGTGCAGGACAGCAGTTGAAGATTGTTGAAGATGACTGAATTCTCCAGAGATGTTAGCTTACATCCCCAGTCACCTCTGCCTTCCCTCCAGACACTGGTGAGGGAAGCTAAAAGGCTGAAGCCTTGCTCTCCTTTGTCCTCCTATCCTGATGTCCTTGCCATTTCTTCTGCATCCTAGGGGGTGGATCAGCCCTACTGCCTGCTCCCATCCCTCCCATCCTCCTCGAGGAGAAGGAGAAGCTCACAAAGATGTTGGCTTCCCGAGGAGCTGCCATACAGGAGCTGAACATTGTCCGGAAGACTCTGTCCGTGCTGAAGGGTGGAGGGCTGGCCCAGCTGGCACATCCTGCACAGGTAACCAAGGAAAGCCCCTGTTTGCCCAAAGATCACCCATCTACCCTCAAAACAGACGTTTCATCAGCTTGCAAGGTTTTTGTCCACACTGAGTGAACAACAGTGTGCAACAAGTGCACACTGTTTTGGGGCACTCTGGCTGAGATTTCACTGAGGACCAAAACTCTCAGGGACACAGAGATGGAAGAGTGGGAATTCAGACTTGGGAAACATCAGCCATCCCATAATGCCACTCTGTGGACTCCAGCCCACACCCAGCACGCACTTCCAAGTGTTGGTGCTTCAGCACAGTGCTTTCAAGGCTGGCTCTGACCCTTGGCTTTCCTAGGGGCTGTTCTCAATGTGTGCCATTGCTGAACCCACACTAGGCTGGGCCTGACAAGTGCAGTGTCACAGGTTACATCTTCCTGTGATAGTCCA
>VZTT01055458.1:3231-24393 GCA_013400855.1 Buphagus erythrorhynchus
GAGCTACGGATCGGCCGCTGCGCCCCGCCCCGCCGCCATTTGGGAGCGGCCGAGGCGCCGCGGGCTCGGCTCGGGGAGGGAAGGAGGGGAACAGGAGGGGATCCCGAGGGGATCCCGCCGCCGCTGCGCCTCCAGCCCTGCCCGCGGCCCGGCCCGGCCCGGCCTGGCAGAGCGGCGGGAGCGCCGCGGCAGAGCCGGCTGCCCTCAGAGAAGCGCAGCGCTGCTCCCTCACAGGCACCCCCAGCCCCGCCACAGCCCTGCCTCGGCCCAGTCCCTGCGGAGTTTGGCAGTTCATTATTAATGAAGCAGCCCCGATGTGCGGGCACCGGCAGGGCCGGCCCAGCAGAGCCCTGAGCTGTGCCAGCCCCGCGCTGGCTCACCTGGGCACGGCCGGCCCTTCCTACCTGTGCAGAGCGAAGCCGGGCTCTGAAGGGAGCGGGCAGCAATTCCCAAGGGGCGGTACGTGCTGAGGGGTGGGGTGTGAGCTGCTGGCAAAGGTATCTGGGGAGAAATAAAAAAATAAATAAAAAAAGTAGCGTGCAAGCTCTTTTCCCGGAGGAGACGGGGACCAGCTGTCAGGCAGCAATCCCTGTGTGACTGCGCACAGCCTCCATGGGGAAGCAGGGATAGCAAAGGGCTCTGCTCGCTGTTAACTCACTTATTTCAGCTTCGAAAAGAGCACATCAAAATAGCAAACAAATTATCACCCCGAAATACAGCTTCTCGGGATAGCCATTGCAAAGGAAAACAATTCTCCTAGAACTGTTTTTAAAGACCTTTACACGTTTGCATTCACAGTCATGTAAGTTACATTAATTGTTAATTAAATAAGTGTTACTCTAAAAAGAGCCTCCAGCAAAATTCTCAGCGTTATTTTGGATTTCTCTATGGAAGAAAGTTCTGATACAAACCAAAACCTGAGTTCAGCTAAAGTCACATTAACTTCAGAGAGGCATAGCAAGGACAAGGAAAAAGCAGCACTGGTGGATTTGCCTCTCCTAAGCACCAAATAAGAAAAAAATCCCAAAACAAAAGAGAGCCCTTAGGTCCTGGTGCCCTCCAGGAAGAGGTGAGGTTGCCAAGTAATAGGGGATTGGAATGGGGATGGTAACCAGGAGCTCTGGAAGACTGAAACTGAAGTTTCCATGTCTCTAAAATACTGTGATTCCCATCTATTCTGAAAGTTACCACTGATTCCAGTGTAATAATGCCATCATTTTAGAGGATATTGCTAAAAGAAATATTTAAGCTTTTATAGCATCCTTTTACAAGACAAACCACACTGAGATTCCAGCTATTAAAAAAGGACCTTTCTCTCTAATTCTCCTCTTCCCCATTGCCATGGGCTCAGACCTACCAGAAAACCAAATCCAGACAAAGGTGGAATCCACTGAGGGCAAAGTTTAAATCATTCTTTTCAAATTCTTACAGAGTAACTTCTCAATGTCACATTTCAACTGAAGAAGTCCCACGATGCACAGATCCAGTTTATTTCTACAACTTGAACAGGAGTCATATGGATGTATCTGACTGCAAAACTTGGCCCAGGAGAGAAAACCACAAAAATACACTCAAAGCAGTGTGTACAATAAATATTCACATGGCTTTAGACTAAGCATGTCCATGTAATATGGTAGAGTAGTACAGATTTTAGCAAAATATGCAAAGGAATCTTAAAATACTGCAATATAAAATATAAACACAATGAGAAGCTTGAAAACAAAGAGGGAAAGGAGGGAAAACCACCTCAAGAAGAGGAGGTTTTGACAAAGACCTTTCATAAAGTTTTAAAGTTCTTCTAAAAGAAGACTAGAACAGTGAAGGAGTGTAGTCATGGAGCAAGAAAACACAGATCTGGAGGAAAGCAAGCCAGGTTTCAGAGTTAAACAATGCAGCACATGCAAAGAAAGACAATAATTGCAAGAAAGAAACAGAAAAGCAAACAGGGAAACTGAAACATTACAGCACTGAAGTAGAAGGGAAACAAAACCTGAACAGACTTTCCAAAATAAACTGAAAATTATCAGCATTCTTCCCGAGGCTGGTCTGGTTTATGTTTGTGATGAGATGTTTATAGTGTGAGTGTCCAGGTATTAGCCTTTCATTTGTCCAGGCATATAACCAGATCTTCCATTTTCACCATCTGCAGGGTTTCCTACCTGTGTAAAAAGCAGCGTGGGGAGTGATCAGAAGCAGAATGAGAACCCCTGGGCTTTAGGCTGTGACAGCACCGTTCTGCTGAGGTGTGAGCCCAGCCTGCCTGGGGATGGATTAATTCCCTTTCCCCCAGTGGCTTTGGCACACAGGCAAAGCCACCTCAGCTTCCTCACAGTCCAGCACAGGAGGGATGATTCCCATCTTTGAGAAGAGTTTTCAGCATGGAAAAGTGAAACCTTCCCTTATATGTGGTGATTCCATTTGCTGTGTGCAATATTCCTGTGTTCCCAGTCTTTCCTTGGGGATTCCCCAAAAATATCAAATGTTTGAAGTGGCACCACACAACCTTAATTGTATCCTTAATACCTCTAAGCCTCAGAAGAATGAGCAGCAAGAATTAGGAGTGGAATGCTGGCTGGGAAAAAGAAGAAATGCATATACACACTTTACTATGGAATTTTGGGGATCAAATCTTCCTTCCTTCCTCCTCAAGCCAACGATTGCTGTAGACAAACTTTGCCATTTTATCCAGCCACAGTCAAAGCATTGTCCTTCTGCAAGGTTTGATTATACTACAAACTATCCTCTTACTCCTGCATAAGTTTTGTTTGGTTTGGTTTTTTTGGTTTTTTTTTGAGTAAGAGAACATTGCTTAGGAAACAATTTAAGTCAAGTTAGATACCAAAGAAGTCCAGCATACAGAAACTATGAAGAAAGTGGCCTTGAACAAATCAAGAATTAGCAACCTAAAAGAGAAGCCAAATAAGGCATCTCTTATTTGTATGATGATGCATAAACTATTTATATTTTATCATCCAGCTGAAAGGCTTTATTATTTCCCTGTGTCACTAAAGTGTTCAAAGGAGTGGAAATAAAATTTTTAGTTTGGGTTTTTTATTCATTGAGAATTTAAATTGCATAAATTACCTTACCACAATGGGACACCTTATATATGAAGCTATTAACAGTCCAGTAAATTTGTTTTGCTGGAATGAAAAGCATTATTTTTGTTGCTTTGTCCTGAACAAATTGTCCATTTTTTACTTTATCCATATCCAACCAAAGGTGGTTGCTGTTGGGCTGGTTACAGTGCATGCCTTTCTCACCCTGTCCAGCAGCTTTTCAGCCAAATCTTGGGAACCAAATCTCTCTCTTCCACATGAAAATCTCTTTACTATTAGGTGTTCATACTTATATGGTTCTTGGGTGTCTTTCTATAAAATTGACAATAAATATGTTGGATGAAAATATCAATGATGTAGATTTTCAATACCAGTTTGTGTGAGAACAGTGTATAAATTGAAACAGCTTTTCATTAAGCCTTGAAATAATTAAATTATTCTGAGAGTGCAGCTCTATAAACAGTAAACATCAATCTCCTACTGAAAAAATAAAGTTATATTGGCCCTTCCTCACTGATAATCTTACACAAAAGATTCTTAGAATTTTCCAGGAGCTCTGCAGCAGTTTCCAGTGTCCCTGGCCTGGCTCTGGGCAGTGCAGCAGAGCATTGCTGCCTCTCCAATTTCAGTGCCATGCAATTTGCTTCTAGGAAAATTCAAGGCACTGCACTCCCCCAGGCAGTTCTGTCAGACTCTGTCTCCTCTGGACAGGCCGAGCTCAGTGGCTTTCCTGAATTTTAGATTCCCATTTGCAGTGCTTATGCCCAAGACTGAACTTTCTCCTGGTGTGACAAGAAGCTGTGGTGTGCAAGAATGCTGCTCAGAGCTGTGAAACCTGAGCTGCCAAGTGCAGGTCCTGCTCACAGACAATTCTCCCCCAGGACACAGCCAATCCTCTGAGCCCTGCTGTTCCACATCTTGGTGCTCATTTATTTGTACAGATAAACAACAACAACAAAAAATCCCTAAAGCCGTGCTCTCTGTTGTGTCTGATAGGTACAGATGTATTTTATTTTATCAGGTGACTATAACTGGTTTTTCCCCATAGCTGGAAATGTGTTGGAGGAATAGCAGTTAAATTCCAAATAATTTTGGGAAGGATTGAGAGTCTGGGTAAATCTCCTTTCAGAACATAGGAAGTTTCAAAGAGCACAAGACAAATGCACCAGGTGAGTTGGGGTAGCACTGGATACTGAGAATATCAAAGCATGAAAATAATTCTAGAATAATGTTTTGTAAATTTAATGTGGAGATGGTGAACTGATGAGTGCCACCTGCACAGGGAATAGAAACTCAGTCTGAATAAACATTATTAGAGCTCCAAAAAGAGGACAATTTTTTTAAAAATTAAAAATCTAGGCTATAATTTGTGTCTATTTGAACAGTCATTCCTACTGCAGAGACAATAAATACAGCACTTTGATTTACACGTGTATTCTATTTTTGAAACCTAACCAAACTGGTTTATTTGGTTTATTTTGACTTTCTGAAAAAGTCTAACCACAACAAAATCTCTTCAGAGCTAGGTACTACAGTTTAAAAATAACAAAGCATAAATAGCTCTTTCCCAAACAAACATTTTTAGAACCCAGCCTGAACATATCATAAAAAACCTCTTCTGCAGCAGAGCAATTACACCTGATAGAGAGCTACATAAAGGATTTATCACCTGATTTAGTGTGACATTAAGCTGTGCATTGACAATTTCTCATGGTCACTGAACTCCACTCAATACTCAGTTTCTCTCCAAGCAGAAGAATTACAGCTGTTCATTGTAATAACATAGAGGATGACAGCAAAATTTCATTTTTCTCTGAGTATGGAATGAGTAGTGACAGGGTAAGATCAGAGGCTGGTATCAGACTGTAGCTGAAAAACACACAAACCTTCCTTTATCTCTTCACAATCATTTTTTGTTCTGTTTCTTCATTAAAAAGCCCAAGTGGTTTTTTCTAGTTCTGGTGAGAAACCTGCTCTCACTGTGATGTGTTTGTACAGAAAGCCTCACTCCTGCCCTGCTCACATCACTCTCAGTTTTTATCAGAGGCAGATTCCAGAGACAAGGAAACCCAGAGCAGCCAGTGAATCCATCCCACTGCTCTGCAGCTCTGCTACTCCCAGATAACACATGCTAATTAACATGTGGGTATAAAGTCATAAATACCTGCATCACTCAAAGGTTCATGCAGGCAGCCCCAAGACAAAAGTCCATTTTAGCCATGTGCCTGCATTCCTGCACTAAGAGAAATGCAACTCTCATTAACTGGATTCTGGTACAAAAAGCAATGCAAAATAAGAAATAAAAAAAATCTGTCTGGCTTTCAGCCCCAGCCTATTTATCCATTGTCTTTCAAGTTCATCTCAAACATGTGGATAAACAAAGATAGGTGATCAAAGGCTGCGTTACTTTGGCGATACACCCCTGCTGCAGCCAGCCTTTGATTCTTGTCCTCCGTGTCCCACAGAGCAACTTGTGCTTCGAGGGCCAGGACAATTACAAATCACATTGCAAGCACCTACCTTCAGCAGTGGTGCCCCATGAAAATGTGCCAGCAGGGCAGGGTTTGGGTCCTGCAGCTGGTGAGGACTGGGGGCTGTGCAGGGGAAGTTCTTGTGTCCAAGGCATGGAACATTCCAGAGCTGCACAGGGAAAATCCCACTCTGGGCTGATGCTGATCCTTCACAGGGATCAGCACTGCTCTGTCACAGCACAAGGCACCAGGACATTCCCTCTGGGAAGCTCCAACATGATACACCAGTGTAGCTATGCTATTTTTTAAAAACTTGCATATGTGTATGGCTCATCTGGTGTCTGATTATAAAGGTGGGGGATGTTGTTGTCAGATGTTTCATTTGTTAAGGACTTTTTTGCTGTTGTATATTCATTTCTCAGACTGGCCAGTGGTAACCAGGTTGATTATATGTATCAGGATATACTTCTGCTTCAATAGAAAAGTTACCTCTGGTTAAATGAACAATGATGTTCACTTTGGTCTTATTTTTGAACGAACTTCTTTTGTAATTTCTTTTTGCAAGATAATAAAAAACCCAAAACAATGCTATGAGCAAAACAAGTAAATTACTTGAGCAGTAATTAGCAAAGACATCAGGCCAAAGGAATGCAAACATACAAGTCTCCTGCTGGAGCTCAGAGCAGGAGCCCAGTGTGCTGCGTTAGGAGATTTGTTCCATCTCTCAGCAACTGCACAGAAATGAGTGTAGACATGTCTGCTTGTACCTGAGTATTTTTAATACTTTGGAGATACACATCTAATACTCACAGGTATTCACATTCATTTATTCAGACATTCCTCACCTTCAAGCCTATTTCTGGTGGAGACAGAAGCTTTGCATTACAACAAATTATGCAAGGCTTTCTTCTGCCCTCCACAGAAATGGAACAGTGACACAAGGGCTTGAGTAACTGCTGGAACATCATTGCTGAGACATCCATTTGATTTGATACTGAGGCCAAAGAAATACCAGAAAAGCAAAATCTAAAGCAAGCCAAAGCCTTTGCTTTTCATACAGCAAGTATTTGTAACTTGGAATAACTGATTTTATGTTCACACACTGAATTCTAGACAGGAAATGAAAAAGTTATTTTCCCCCCCTTAACACATGCAAAGTGGAATGGATGGAAAGGAATAGGAATATTTTGTTGTTAGAATGCAATAATGTATTTACTTATAATTCCAGTTTGGGGTTTAATGACTTCAGCATCCCCCCATTTCAGTCCTTCCATGGATTCTGTGCTATCACCTGAATTCCGGGCAGTGTTGCTGCAGGGTAACAGGCACTGGGGCTCTCTGCTGGCTCTGGAATTGCAGAAAAGCCAAAGCTCTGCTGAGGCAGGGAGGGTGAAACTTCAAGGCATTATTTCCATCTGGGGAGGTTCAGTGCTGAGACATCTCCCCAGGACACACCTGACAGATTCACCTCTTTCAAGGCTGTCTTTGGAAAATAAACCAGGGTGGATTTTCTCCTCCTCTATTGAAAACCTTATCCTTGTAAATAAGGTACAGCATAACCAAAAATATCTTATGTTGGTGCAGGCAATCGTCGATGCTCTGCCCCCAGCACCCTCTGGGTAAATTATCTAACTTCTTGTAGCTTTCAGACTTCAAAATTACCTATTTCAACTAAATTTTTGGGTGAAACATTCAGTTCAAAGCAATCATTTATTTCCTCAAGAAATGGATTTTGATGTGTCAAGTTTTCAAGTAGGATCACGCTCTTGGCTGACAAGAATGCAAGCAAAATTATTTGCCTTCTTTTTTCCCCCTCTCCCTCTTCATTTATCTTTTGATAACAGTCAACTGCACTTATTCTTAAAGAAGTATTGATGGTTATAGCCATAGTTTTATTCAAAATAAAAATGGCATCATTTATATGCAAATTTAATAATATTTCAAATATATAATACAGTATATGTATTATTATGCATTAAATATATTATAAAATAATTTTTCACCTCTGCTTTGTTTATACCAGGAGAGCTCAGGATATTTCCATTACAACCAAATGCCTAAATTCAGATTTTTAGTTCTATCAGAGTAAAGTATATTATTGAGATTGTATAAAACAGAGCAACTCAAAAGGAGTTGCCATTTCTGGAGCAATCCTTGGAAGTCTTTGAGCAAGGATAAGAAATAGGATCCATTCTCATATTTGACCCAATAAAATACCACGGATTTATTTAGTTTAATATAATGTAATTCACTTGAGTGTTTAACTTAAGCAGGTGGAAAATCCTAGTTTCTCTTAGGGATAGGAAATAGACTCAAGTGATTAAAAGTCTTTGGTTACTTTTCCTGGTAGCTTTTTGTTGCTTGTTTTTGCAGGAAGTGAAGAATTCTCTGAGGAAAGCTCCGAGCTGTTTGTGTGGCTTTGTGAGTAATGGAAAGAATTTACACAAAATATGCCACTGCTGTGTGGTGATATGGAACAATAAATAATAAAATAGGCAAGAGGTAGGAATTGCTCAGACTCCCTTTCTATAAAATCACTTTTCCTAGAGGAAAGTGGAACTGCTGTGGAACAACTCATATGAAACAGCAGGGATGATTATTGCCAAGCAAGGCTGCTTTGGAATTTGGCAAGGAGCCACGGTGTCCTAATTACCTTTACTTTGCAGTTTTTGGGCTGGAAGTAGCTGGTATTGTAGAATTCACTAATCCAGAGTAAATGGGATTGTTCTGCTGCAGCAGAAACTTGGGCAGGCTTTCAAAAAATAAGAATTATTGAAAATATTATTTTGGAAAAGAGTTGACATGGATATAAAATCCTAGGTAGCCAAAGTTGAACAGCATTGTAAATAATGCTTTATGCAGGCTATTGAAATGAACAATTACTTTCTTATGAAAATGGGTAGTTTTCCATTCAATACCATGTTCCCCATTGAAGGAACAACAGTTCCAAGAAAACTTTTATCACAGGAGGCAAGAATACAGAATAATCCTTTCACAGTAACTTCACGCAGCAGAAAACTTCCAAAGCAATAAGCCCTATAAATACCATTCTTACCACAACTATTCACTACAAGGCATAGCAGCCCTGCTCTTCATTAGCATTTCCAAATTAATGGCTGTCATTAGGAAAGGCAGTGTGAAGCATCCCTCCCTTCACAGTGAGGCAGCTGTGCCATACAGTTACTTCAGTCCCACCATGTGCCTCCTCACAGCCCCAGCTGCTGGGTTTTCAAGCTTCCCCTGAAGTTGTTATTCCGATTTCCTCGTTGATATTCTCAGTACAAACAAACATCCCATAATATCAGGCACCGATCAGTGTCTGCCCCAGCCCCTGCCCTGCCAGAGCTGCTGCCTCACCTGCACTGCAGGAGCTGCTGCCACCCAGGAGCTGGGGATCCCTCCAGGGAGTCACAGGATTCCCCTAAAAAAGTCTGGTGAGTAATTCCTACTAGACTCACACAGATTAACTGAGTCAGGCCTCGTGTTTCCTTAAAGAACTTTTAATTTTTTGGCTTAATTTCCAGGCACAAGCACGAGCAGTGTGATGGAGCCTCCCCACAGGTGATGTGCTCACAGCAAGTCCCGGCTCTGACCAGGATTCATGGCTTTGGCAAAGGCTCAGGCTGCACTCTGCAGTGTGAAAACCAAGATTTGGGCAAGAAAACACGGACAAAAGCAGGGTTTGGTCAAGACAACACGGAGAAAAGCAGGGTTTGGTTAAATTCTCTGAACCTCATCTTTTCCTCTGTGAATAAAGAAGGAGCGTGCTCTGCTTTAGGGCTGAGGTGCAGTTTAACAGTACATAGAACTGTAATTATTTCCTGAATAAATGGGATTGTTCTGCTGCTGCAGAAACCTGGGCAGGCTTTCAAAAAATAACAACGTACCAAAGATAGTATTTTGTAAAAGACTTGCCAAGGCTATAAAATCCAAAGGGTGCCAAAGGACAGCCCCTTTTCCCCTTGCAGCCCCTGTGCCCCTCTCCCCTGCAGCAGCACTCACAGCCCTGAGTCAGGGTTTATTTTTTATTTCTTTTTCCTGACTAACACATCCCAGCGCTCCCTGAGCAAGGCTGAGGTGTGCAGGGACTGGAATCTCCCCATTTGGCAGCAGCCCATGGAGCCGAGCTCTTGGCTGGGAACCTGCAGCCTGAGCAGCTGGAAGCTGATCCCACAAAGAGCAGCTTTTGCATATGCAAAGTCGGGCTCAAAGGCCAGCCCTGCTTACTCAGCTCTTTATCACACTCACATGAGCAGCAATATCATTACGTGCACTCAGAGCTGAAGACGTTAATTATTTTTTAATCTATTGTTCAAAATTCCATATACATTATAATTAATTTACCTGCCACAGGTATTAGCTGGTTTGAAGAAAGCCCATGTGACTTCTTCAAAATGTCATAAAAAATAACAACAGGAGTAAATTGGAAGGCAAGAAAATTTGCTGATAAACAAAATTTTCAAGATAGTTGAGACTAAAACACAGGCATTGAAAAAGTGCAATATTAGATGATGAAGTCGTTGATTACACCTTATGAAAGTGGATGCAAAGCAAGAATCTGGGGAAAAAACTAAATTGTGTGGTGTGTGTTATCAGTCAGGGGTTCTGGTTTAGCTCTTGTCAACCAGAAAAGTTGGGATTTACTGGGAAAGCTCCCTAAAAATGCCAGCTGAGTGCTCAGCAATGGTTAAAACAAGAAACATCAGCAGCTTAGGATGGCAGAGAGGTGACACCAAAACAGAATAGAATATTTAGTGGAATTGTAGAATTTAAGGATGTACCTACATGTTGAACACAGCATGGAGGTCTGTTCCTCCAGTGCCATTTATGTGTAACACAGTTAGGAGGAACAGAAAAGAGCACCAGGAATTTGGAGAGATAGAAACCAGCTCCTACACAAGCAACTAAAGGCATTAGGACTCTTCAGCTGGGGAGGGAAAAGGATGAGAGAAAAAATAAAGTTATTTTCACAAGACAAGCACCTCTCACATGCCTGTGTAGTCATCCTGTGGGGACTGAGATTTGAGTAAGAAATGGAGAAACTCAGCAATCAGGGACTGTGCTGGGTATTTTTAGATATTCTCTATCAAGGCATGACAAATCCAGTGACAGGTGAGCAGGAAGGGAGCTGCATGCAAACACAAAATTTTGTGTATTTTCTCCCACTGTGACTTCCAGTGTTGTCACAATGGATGAAAGGTTTTCCTGAATTGGAGGCTGATTTTCTACTTCTGGGCATTTGAAATTCTTTTATGATTTCTCTAAATTGCCATATGGGATTTGTGTGCAGCTTACTATGATTTTATAATTGAAATACCAGAGCCAAGAGCCTTTAAATTGTCATTTAGAAACAACTTACACTGTGACAAATTACTTCTGGGCAGCTAATATTGCTCTTAGTTTATCCTGTTTAGATTTGGAGGGAAAGATCCCTTTAGTTATTTTTTTTTTAAATAAAAATCTTTAGATTATGTTGAGTCTCTGCACAACCTGCAAGCATTTTATCCCTTTAGCTGTTTCTTCAAAATGCAGACAGAGACTGCTAAAATCAATAATCTGTTATTGAAAAGTAAGTAATGTGTTATTAATGTACATTACTTGTGCATCTCCTAATTTGAGAAGTATTTAGGACACAAGATTTAGAGGCAGATCTGTTCTCAAATGTTCCATAGCTGTTGGAATCTGGATCTGCTAAGCCAGGACAGCGTAGGATTTCCAAAATAATTATGGCTTAGCTTTAGTGATGCTCTTGTTCCCTCCCAAAATCCTGGAGAGCACATTTTGCCATGCTTGACCTTTGTTTAATTAAGTAGGATAAACACAGATTGTTTCTCCAACACAGAAGAAATGCCAATATGACAGAGCAATACTTGGAACAGTTTTGACAGTACAGCAGAAAACCCACGTGGTTTAATTTGAAGGGTTAAAAAGCTGTGCTGTGTTCACAAAAATTCTACAAATAACTTGAAAATCCTTGACAGGTAAATCCTAAAGAAACCTTTGTGGTGCTAATTCTGGAATAAAGGTGCATAGAGTATATAAAAAGATGTTGAACTCAGAGGTTTTGTTTACACAGAGCTTGGCAACACAAAGCCCCATGATATTGTGCAACATGTTTTTTAAAAGCAGGTTTAAAACACACAGGGTTGTCATCCCAGTTTTCTCACAAATAAATAAAATTAAGGAAAAAAAAAGAGAGAGAGAATGGATGGGAGAAGAAAGAGAAATACCATTTTCCCATGCAGGTGTTCTGGAGAGAACAGTAGACTCAACCCAACAGACAGTTTACAGAAAGCCAGACTTAAAAGAGAAGTAAAATAAGGAACTCTGCAGTAAAAAAAGAAAAAAATTACAGAAGTTCCCCAACTAAATAAATGTTCAGTGCTAAAATTTATCAGCCTTATTCTAGGAACTCAGTGATATCACCACAGGCTACAAAAATAACCCCCCAAGGAGTCACATGGAGTGATGTCATGTGAATGTGGAATAAATCCTTGCTTCTATTAAATGAAAAATTTATATTCAGCCAAGCTCTAGGAAAAAGCACAAAGCAACAAACAAGGGCAATAGCCCAGGTCAGAGGAGTTCAGCTGTGCCCCCAAAGCTCCACCAGTGTCCTGTGGCAGAACAGAGACATCACAGCATGGAAGGGATGGTAACACCTTTATTTCTGATTAAATGCATCATCACAAAGCTTCTAAATTCCTTCTGCTCCTGGAGGGAATGGATGTGGAGTGTCCAGCAACCCCACTCTGAGGTTCTGCCCTCAGGGAGGCACTTCATGGCCTCTCTAATGCAAAGGAGTTTTTATTTCCTCTCATATGTCCCTGGAAATAAAGGCACCCAGGCAATCAGGATGAAGCACAGAGCAGTGATGGCACTTCAGTCTGGCCAGCCTGCACTCACACAATAACGTGCTCCAGGACAAGGTTTTCCAAAATCTGAAGTATTTCAAAGAGCCTTCATTAAAAATATAATCCTAAACCATTTCTAAGTGAGCCAGAAAGAAAATACAACGACTTTTGGGACTTTCATTAGAATATGCTGGAAAAAACCAAAGTGCTGAGCTGTGAATGGTTAAAGGTAATAAAAAAAATACAACTTTTGAGATTTCCATGAGAATACACTGGAAAAGACCAGAGTGCTGAGCTGGTTAAAGATAATTAATAGCTGGATGCAGTGTGTTAATCACTGATGGCAGCAAAGAGCATCATTCCATAGCCCTGCTGCATGAGATCATTGGCCAAGTGGGTATTTCTAACCACATGAGAGAAGCACTGCTCCTTCCAGCATGGAATATGGCCAGAAAGGGGGAAAAAAAAAGTTTTAGAACATGCTTTATGAAAAAAAACCAACAAAGTGGCTCTGCTCTGAGCTGAACATGACTTGCCAGGTCCATCTTTCAGAACTGGTCTTGAATTTCAATCAGCCCATAAATGGATTCTGCATTTGTCCCATGTCACAACAGCAGTGAGGATTCACAACAGCCTCGTTTGGCTGTGGAACCTGTCCCAGCTCCTGCTTGCTGAAGGTACTCTCATTATCCAGCTCCATCCATTCCAGGTTTCTATCCTAGACTACCTGAATATTCAAGTGTGATGCTTTATGCCACTTAATTCTCTTCATAGAGCTATGTGTTAATAAGGAAATAATGTGGTTTTAAGATAGAATGCACAATAAAAATATACACAACAATATCATGGCAAATTTTAGATTATAATAAGCAACAACTACAAAGGCTTTGGATTTAAAGCAGTGGAGGGCTCAAATTGTGGCTCTACCAGAAACTACTTATCCAAGTCACTTAAGGGAGTAATTGAAATTAGCAGATCTTTAATGTTTTACTGGCTCTGAGATTAAGTTAAAAGCAATTAAGAGATTTCCAAGAATAGCAAAATGACTTTGTTAGTGATAGTGGGAACCAGCTGGGGAAAAGTGTGAAGTAGCAAGGAATAAAACTAGGGATTATCTATTGTATTGTACCTATTGTACCTGGAGCTTCCAAAGCATCAAATCAGAACTGTGAGAAAATAAAAACAGATAATCCTGTTTAGTCCTGTTTGTGAAGATAAGGGGAGATGTCAGGTTATGACCACCACTCCCAGTTCAAATTCAAGAGCTCTTTCAGCACCCCACATTTCACTCTGGGTTATTCTGTTCTGTGCCAGCCTTGCTGCTGCTTGCAGTGTGCAGCCAGGAGGAAATCAGCATTTCACAGGGTCCTGTCCTGTCCTGAGCCAGCTGAAATCCCCAGAGGAGCTGGAACTTCTCAAATCCTCACAAGACCAAGGCCCATCTTCACATGACCCAAGGAAGTCACAGGACTTGGTGGCACTGGGCTACAAAGGCTGAGGTGGAGCCTCCAGTTCTGCTGAGTTTTCCACGTGTCCCTGGGCTTGGGCTTTGTGTGAGGGGCTCTGGAAGAGCCACTCAGGGCAGCTCCCACCCCTCTTCTCAGTGGTTTGTTTTTTTGGTTTTTTTTTTTTTTTTGGCTTTAAGTCTCTCCTGATGGAACCGGTTAACTTTGTATAAACAGACAAAAAAAGGAGCAAAATCCTGGAACTTCTTTGTTCCTAGCAATTGGCCTAGGCTATGTGATCATTTGGAATGAAGGCACATTTGCCTCATCCAAACCAGAAACTTTGCATTAGAACTCTGAGACCTTCCCTGACAAAAGCTTCACCAAAATAAATTGGTTTCCATGCAGAACTTTGAACTTTCCATGCAAAACTGGGTGTGAATCTCATTTTCCAATGAAAAGTGTTTTGTCAAAAGGATCCTTGATGAGTTCTTTTTCTGAAGAAATACTTTTTGAGTAATCACTCTGTAGGCCAAGGAAATATTTGAAAATCATGAGCTTCATCAGTGTCATCCAACAGATGCAATTTTATGTAAGTAATTAACTTGACAAATACACAGAAGCATTCTCCACTAGCTTGCAGTTATTTTCAGGCAGCTGCAATTTATTGATGAGTGGTCTTTGCATATGAATAGATCTTGATCTGTGCATGACTAATATCTACTTCTGAAAGAGATTTAACATCTTCTGCTTCCTGCTAGAAAGCAATTACAATTTCTGTGGACAATTCAGCATGGAACACTACCCTTAGATTGGAAGCTGGGTTTCATTCTCAACTTGTGTGCTTGCTTTTGATATTGCCCAATAAATTCCACTGAAGCTGAATCTTAAAGGCCCATCAAGTGATAATTGATGGCACTCTGAGCACTGAAATCAGAGGAACACAAGAGAATGTGAATGTTTTGTGTTATCTTTGTGCTCACTTCAAACCAGATACATAAAGAGGCTTTTTGCAGTTGAACGCTCACAGTTTCTGCTCCACTGCAAGAAAAGATGTGATCACAAAATGACCCTGCCATTTGTTTGGTACAGGGAGATGAAGTTAAAGCAACAATTATCCTGAATGGCAACCTAGAAAGCAGCTTTAATGTATATAATATTAATATGTCAGTATTAATATGTCAATATAATTAATATGTAACATTAATATGTCAATATTATGTGTTATTATCCCTAATGCTCCACGTATTTCTGCTGGAGATGACTCCAGTGAGTTTTATTGACCTCAAGCAGAGGTGCCTCCACACAGGCAGGCTTTGCTGGGAGTGTTGAAACACCCTCCAAGTGTGACTCCAGGGCAGCATCTGAGCAGGTCTGATGTTGGTGATGTAGGAACAGTTCAAGAATTACTGCTAATTCAGGAATTTACTGCTTAGTTCAGTCTCTGGGTACTGGTACTGACCCTAAGATTTGGGAAATTCATTTTTCTTGGATGCTCTCTGGTCACCATTTGTACAAAAGTGACTGTGGACAAGACAAGAACCATAAATTCCCAGTTTTTCAATAATTTTCCCTCCTGACTTGAACATCCTGTGTCTCATTCCTAGATCAGAGAAGAGGCACCACCACACCTCTGCTAACATGGCCAATATATTTTCATATCCCCTCTTCCTTTCATTTCTTCCTTTTTAAAATCCAGCACAATAGAGGTCTACAAGCTACTGATATTGAATTAAGAGTTCCACAACCATGTTCAAAAGAGCTGTGAAATGCTGCATTTTGCTTGTTGAATAAGAAAAACAATTTCAGTCCACTGGTGGTTGGAGACACTTCAGCAATGAGATCATATCTTTTTATAATCTCAGTATTTAGTGTGTAATTGAAACCAGGAGAATAAAAAACTGCCTTTTGATGACAGAATGTCTCTGCTGAGTGTGCATCCACTCACATTTGGAGGTGCAGGATGCAGAAAGTGGGATTTGGAGCAGTCTACCACAATCAAAGGGGCACAGAGCAATACATTAAGGGACATTTTTCATATAAATTGATAGTTTATAATACAAAGGTGTGCAAAGTAGGAAGAGAGGCAGGCACTGGATAAGAAGTATTAATGTGAAGGATTCATTTCACACAAAGGATTCATTTCAGCTGTATCAAAGAACGATGGTCCTGCTGACTCCATGGTTCATCTCTGGTATCTTTGTCCATAAATAAACACTTTAGTCAGTAATTACTTCATTTCCAGTGATCTTGATCAGATATCAGTGTTTGTTCTATGCCATGGCATCTATTTAGTCTTAACAAAAGTGGTAGAACAGGCACATCTGAATGTGGACAATTCTATAAACAACATTGCACAAGTTTCTGTTTAAGACATAACTGTGTAAAACTGTGTACCAGTAGTTCTTCATTAGCCTGCACTCAAGAATTTGAGTAATTCTTTGGTGAAATAATGAATTTCCCACAAGTCCTTGTTAGCACATCAATCTTGAATTGAAGTGGCATCTGCTCATCCACAGTTTCATCAGCTCCTGAACCAGTATCAATTGGTGGAATTCTCCTGGCAGAGCTGAGGCTGTCACTGCATTCCTTCAGCTCTGTGTTTGTAGAATTGGGTCAAAGAAGGAACCAGGAAAATGTAAGCAAAGCATTCTGCTGGCATTTTGAGGATTTGAGGAAAGGACTGTGGGATTTTTGGCAATGGGTGAAGGAATCCAAATGCAAAGCCTGTGAGAGAAACCAGATTCACAAAGGTGCTGGAAAACAGTGGGAGGCACTGGCTGGCAGGGTGGGAGAGGGATTAAGGCCAGGAAGCTGGCAGGGAGGCTGAGGTGGGAGGCTGGGGGGAATTCAGTCAGGTTTGGGGTTGTTTCTCACAGCTCCACACTGAGCTGGTCCTTACAGCTGGTCCTGGCAAGTGGGCATGGCATTAACCAGCAGGTTAATGCAGGATACTCTCAACTGGATTTTGAAATTGAGGGCTGCCTGTCTGCAGAAGTAGATATGATATGATATGATATGATATGATATGATATGATATGATATTTATTATATTATATATCAGAGGTAGCTATTGCCAGCCTGGCTTCTGTAGGCAGGGGAAGCTCCTCCAGACTGCAGCCATTTCCCCCAGCAGATGCTCAAGTCACTCCTGCATCCCTTGGCTGCAGCCTCTGATGTGCAGGAGGAAGGAGCAGCCTTGTGGGAATAACACAGGACAGGACACTTTGGATTGGAGTGTCCTCACAGAAAGGTTTCTGGGGATAGCATAGAGAAAGGATTTTCCTTCATTCACTCACATACAAAAAACTGCACTGATCTGACTCTAGACTGATTGGAACTCCTCTGAGAGAACTCAGTCTTATGAAAATCTAATAATAAATTAATAATAAAGTAGCATATAATGAATTTAATCATTTTAGTAGCCTTTCAGACACTGGTTCCTTCAGCTGAATTAGGAGAAAGGAATTATTATCAAATCTATTGTTGTTTTTCTTTCATTTCAGTACCTAGGAACATTGACTCCTGTAATGCAATCTGTAGTAGTATTTTCTCAGGAGTAAACTTGCTGCAAGAATCCCCTCTTCCAGGTGCCCATACAGTCCCACAGCATCAGCCACCCCTCAGTGCAGGGTGGAATCTTTGATTTGGGCAGGGGAAGAGCTGAGATAGCCAGTGAGACTGCACATCCCCTGGTGTGTGAATTAACTGCAGGGGCTGGGTAAATTCCCCAGTTCTGGCTGCTCAACATAGGCTCCAATATCTGCTTAGTTCTGAGGACTATTTATTTATTATCCTGTGAGCTGAATGCCTTCAAAAGGGACACAAAAAACTGTCCCAAGGGCCTCTTGCCTATCTTGTGTTTCCACACAAAGGACTAGAGCTGTCTCCAGTCCATGTGCAAAATTAACTGTGGTATTTAAATGCTTTTCACAACTAACACAGCCCCATGTGCAAAATGAACTGTGGTATTTAAATGCTTTTCACAACTAACACAGCCCCAATTTATCATACATTAAATGGCTTTCTCAGGACAGCAACCATATATTTTCATATTCACCAATATGTTATACACTGTAAGTAAAAGTGAAAACATATCCAGCTTTTGAGACAACAAAACAAGATTTAGAAATGTATATCCAACTGTAATATATAATCTGAAGAGCAGAGTTCCTTCTGCACCTTGAAAATTTCACTTTTGATTAAACAACGATTATGATCTTCCCTCAGATAATATATATATGTGTGTGTGTATATATTTATGTGTATAATTTCAAAATCAAAGCCTTGCACTTGTTCTGGATGTCATCTGCTGGCCCTGGAGCTGGTGCCAGCATCCCAGAATGCAGCCTGGCAGGAATTCATCTCCTGCTTATGAAGGGCTCTCTAATTGCCCTGGGATTTCTCCCTTTTGAACTGGCTCACTAACCTGTAATTTCTGCTGCTATCTGCCCAAAGCTAAATGAAGTCTCTGGTACACCCAAGGAATTCCTCATCTGCTACAGCTGACTTCAGGTTGGGAGGTGCCATCACCAAAGAGGGATGAATTTCCAGGCAGCCAGGTTTCAATAATACCCCCAGGCAGGGAGATCACTCCTGCCTCCATTTCTGCAGGGTTTGTGAGCTCTGGATGGTTCCTGTCTCCATTTCTGCAGGGTTTGTGAGCTCTGGGTCACTCCTGCTTCCATTTCTGCAGGGTTTGTGAGCTCTGGGTCACTCCTGTCTCCATTTCTGCAGGGTTTGTGAGCTCTGCATCTCTCCTGTCTCCATTTCTACAGTGTTTTTGAACTCTGGATGGTTCCTGTCTCCATTTCTGCAGAGTTTGTGAGCTCTGGGTCACTCCTGCTTCCATTTCTGCAGGGTTTGTGAGCTCTGGGGGGAAGAACAGTGAGGACTTCGTGGAGCTCCAGCACAGGACTGAAACTGGGAGAGATTCTGATCATTGAGCAAGTATTGACTTGATTTAATAAGGCACAATTGCACTTGCTGCTGAGCAATGCAGCACCTTCAGCCTGACACACTTTTTGTTCCCCCTTTTGCAAAATCAGGGGTGTTCTTGCTTTTGGCACTTTGCACTCAGGCAAAGGCATTGCCATGAATCCTCCACTGCCTCAATTTGGAAAGATTTGCTGTTCATAAGGAGCTGCTCAAGGCCAATGCCATGGAAAAGTGGGGAGAGGCTGGAGGATTAAATGCAGATCAGCATGGAGTGACAGTGGATCTGTGGCAACCAAAAAAAGGGCTGGGACTGAAACATGAAAATACCAACTGCTCTCCTTTTCCTCACTTTGAGAAACTTCTCCCTGCTGGCATCCTGGTACCAAGCTCCTTCTTCCATTGTGGCCTCTGCCTTGTTCCACATGTGACACCAGGAAAATGATCAATCCCAAGCACCTGGAGTTTGGCTTTTGGGATGCACAGGAAGGACAGGATTTGTGACAAAGCCTGGGATAACCTTTATCCAGACAGCAGCACTGCTTTCTCTGCCTCAACAGTCAAACTTCTGTACCCAAAACTCTTCCCTGGCTTTCAGTGCTCAAAACTACAAAGTTCATTTCAAATCCACTACAGATTTCTTAACAAAAAAAAAAAAAAGGGTGAAATCATTTTCAATATGGAATTTGTGGGAGGATACTCAAGTTTTAGCCAGCTGGTTTAGGTATTGGTGAATTGGTGGACAAACAGATGATAAATTCAAGTGAAACCAGTGAAATTGTTCCCATGTATGTGCTAAGTGAAAGTGAGAAAAAATAATCCAGTCTGTGGGGTGACTGTGTGTGTGGTGCTTCCATCAGCACTGGAGACAGTGGGTGGAGAGGTTGGAGGGGGTGTGGAGATGTTTTACAAAAGCAAAAACAACCTACATGTGCAGCTAAAAATAATCTGCTTCAAATTCACCAACGAGTTAAAAATGCCAGCGAAGTGTGAACCTGCCAGCATTCATTAAAAATGTTTATTCTCTTTTTCCTTTAATACAGTTCCTTCAGTAATTATTTCAGTAATTACATACTGTAAGAGTTGGAGAGCTGGGGCTTGGCTCTTACAGAGTGGTTCAGCTTTTAGATTTTCTTTTCTTCTCCACCTCTGTGTACACAGATTTATTTGTATGCAAACAATATTTGTGCAGGTGCCTACCTGGCGTTTGGGGCACGCAAAGCCAGTGCTTGCCAAAACTTTGCATTTTTTGTTTTCCTTTTATTAAGCAAACAATCATTTCACATACCAGAGTGTTTGGGCACCAGAGAGATGTGTTCTGTATAAAAGTCCACATTCTTTATGGAACTATCATACTCTCCTTGCTAAGGGGGCAAGATAGAATGGGATAAAACTTTGTGACAGAATTCTGGACTCCTTCTCTGCAGCCTCCAAAGTAAAAAGGTTTCTCTTTTGACTCCCTGATAGAGTTCCTGCTACCAGGGTAACAAAATATTTGGGGCAAGGAGAAAGAGTGATGATTCCTGGCTGGAAATATTCAGAGGAGGGGTCAAGCTTAGGACCCTCAGACAGGAGATTCTTTAAGCAGGGACTCCTGGACACCCTGTGGGATCAAAATGAGCAAGTCCTAAACCTGAGTGTCAAAATGAACCTGCTGATATTGCAAAAGTTAATATCAGCCTGAGTATCAAAATGAACAAGGATTTAATTCAACTTCCAGGGCATTCTGATTGAAAATGAAATAAGCCCAAAGACATCTTTTATGGGAGAAGTGTGTAGCTACAGCAGGGTTTTGTGCAAGGATCAGTGAGTGCAGGGGCAGAGGGAATTTTGGAGTGAGTGCTGCTCCATCCTTGGGCTTTGCTGGCAGCTCTGCTCCTCTCTGGGGCTTTCTGGGGCTCCCCCACCCCACTGGGCTTCCCCAGGAGTGGTGTGGGAGCTCTGTGCTCAGGAGGAAAAGCACAGCAATGTTCTCATGTTCCCCCAGACACAGGAAGGAGCACACAGCACAATCCAAACCAGAGGGAAAAATGGGAAAAATGTCACATTTGGGCTTCAGAAATGCAGGAGGCAGTGACCACATCAACTACAGGAGAGCCCAGACCCAGCAGGAGCTGAGGGTGTGCTGGCTCCACCACGGTGTGCAGGGCAGGGAGCCCACATCAATTAACTACAGTCATTAGCTGCAGTCATTAACTACAGTCATCACCTTACAGTGCCCAAAATACCCAAACTTTTTCCTTGAGATTCTGAGGAAGTGTGGGATACCTGTCAGTGAAGGGAAATGCAGTGTGGCCTTGGAGCTTAGAGGGGAAAACACAGCTCTAAATATATATAAATATAACTAATATACATAAATATAACTAACATATATATAAATATAACTAATATATATATA